>WNNJ02000277.1:0-126570 GCA_012934845.2 Pomphorhynchus laevis
TCGTGGCCACTTGCCTATAGTAAATATAATTCAGACGCCTTTACTTTAAATTATACAACTATACGTCAAATCGTGTTCATGTTTAATTGATACAACTCGAAGGAAAAAAATCATATTTTAGTCCTTTAATTACATAATTTATGGGATTGAATCCTTTTTGTGATATTTTATTTTTCAAAACACATCATATTAGTTAAATTAGTAATTTAACATTTTATACTTGCTTTGACAATTTGAATTGTAAAAACACGTTTGCTCGTAATAAAATATTAATGAACTTATTACAGAAGCAAATTTGTTTCCTCAAGTTTTTAAACATATGAATCACTCGATTATACCTTCGTGCTGCTTAAAACTCTAAAGAGAATAAGTAAAATATTAGAATAATTTTTATACTTTGGCCTTAAAATACATTTAATTCAACGCAAAATGCTCGCTTCATTTCGCACGTACGCTAACTAATATTGTCAGTCTGCACAAGCAACATTTCATATGAAGTGTAAAGAACATTCGTTTGTAGAAAATTGAATATTTTACCTGTCTTTATAAGTAGACCTTTGACGCTTCAAATGTGAACTTTTGCAGCGTTCTGGTTTAATTTTTATCGCAATTGCTCCATTAAAGTAAAAATATGTTACATTTTAATATAAAATGGAAATAATTTTTTGTAAATAATTGGAAACAATTTCCTTACTAGGACTATCAATTACTTTAAATTCTCTGGTTAACAGATATGTGTACTCTCACTGTTTACAGAATTACACGATAAATCCAGCTCTACTTTCCTAAATGATACTGCCTTGTCGCTTGAATTTGAAAATATTTGGTTATTCGCAGTTTGCTCCATATTGTTCACAATTCTGAATTCCTTAGTACCAACTGTTTTTGCTAACAATGTTCTTGTCCTTTTAATAAACTTACCATTAAGTATATTCACATCATATTCAGAACTTTTCGAACTTTACGGCATTCACCACTTAACAATAACCTTCTCGCATATTAAACATTTTTAAAATCACGTGTATGCTTCAGAATGAATTCGAATCGTATAACTTCAACTTTCGGGATTAAATCTCTACGATTAATTTTCATACCTTCACCTTCAGTAGTTCATACTCACGCTTATTTTTATTAATAGATCAATAATATTAATTCACAGATTATTGTAGACATTTCCTTAATTCCATTTCGTTATTTGCTACGCAATAATTATTCGTGATCAGTCTTATATACATGGCGATGTAAACATATTATCATGTAACTCTTATTCTTCTGGCTTTTAGCTGCTTTTAAATAAATCATCTTAGAAAATATAAAAAATATAAATTTAAAAAATATACATCTAAAAATACAAATTTATTATATTTTTATATATTAAATATATAATATATAATAAATAATATGTAGAAACTAGTAGCTATTCCTCGTTTGATTTTACAACAAAGACAAAAATAATTTTGGACTCTTATTCCTCAACGTGAGGGATGCATAAAACTCCTCGACGTGACATCAACGTCTACGAAACTTATCGTCTCAATTTGACCCGGTAGCACCTGATACGTATGAAAATTTGATGTTAAGGTTCGGATGCATTATCCACACAAACATCACAAACAAGGTTGGTTTTGGAGACAAGCCCGTTCCACGTTCCAATCTGGCTTAAGTTGATACGTGCATTAACAATGAATAAGAAGAATACAACACGAATAGCTTCACCCGGCTGCGCCATCAATATCAGTCTGTCACATTATAGGCAATTGACAAAAAGGCGCATTGTGTTATCTTTGAGAATGTCTTTAAAACTGTATCGACCTCTCAGTTTCGTGTTAAACATAATATGTGATTAGTTCGTGGGATAGTTTCTTCAATGTTCGATAGCTCTGAAAGGGAAGTTGCAGCTGGTTTGCCTGCTTCGTTCTTATTTAGAAGAGATAAATAACGTATGCGTCGATGAACGTCCACCTTTTTTTGAAAGCCGTTCTTCATTATCTAAAAGAGGTAGGATCATTGATTTCTAGTTGTTTTCGGTTAGAAGGTCAGGAAGTAAGAATATTTTGTGATCTATATCAGGATCAGCGGAAACTGCTACTTGAATTACGAGGTGAGCTATCAAAGCATTGTGAACAGAATAATATTACTTATACATACGAAATTTCCAGGTAGTTTATCACAAACCATTTTTACGATGGGATCCTGTTGGTTCGGGAGAAAAGCCTGTTCCACGTTTAAATTTTGCTCAAGTTGATACATGCATTAACAATGCATAAGAAGAATACAACACGTGTAGCTTACGATGGGATCCTGTATGCATTTAAATTATAATCATTCGTATTCATTGGAGATCAATTGGTAAGATTGACTGAGCTCATTAGTCGATTTTGGGGAATTTCAGAAAAACATTAGCGGGAAATATATTATCCATCTCTGAGGCATCACTATATATACATTGACGATTGCTCGATTTATATTCCTGGTTACTACTGCCTTAGGTTAGATAGATGGTGGTCGCCATGTTGAAGGTATCTGTATGCATGTCAGTGACCACATTGCCCATAGAAATGTTATCAAACTTGCTGATGTTGGCTGATTGTATTAGTGTTTGTTTGTAGAACTGTGTGTGGTGGTTGTCGCTTAGTTGTATGCGCGCTCTATCCTTATCCGAATCCATTGTACCTAAGTATACGTCTATTGCTTAGTCAGTTGTCTAAACATTATCATTTTCTTTAAATGTGTGATTTTAATTTACCAACTGTGAAATGTTGTGATGATAGTTATCTAGACTGATGGACTCGGACGCAGACTAGGAATTATATTCCATCTTGTTGACGAGCTACTGCTCGTTCAGCATGTATCTTTACCAGCATGGTTTTTTGAACAATAGTCCTTTCTTTTTTAATCTTGTATTTAATAGGTAAATATTCGATGTTGTCAACGTTTATATGAATCACCAATCGGTTTGAGCAGTCACTGTATCCTGATGTTTGGCTTTGCCTCAGTTCATTATAAAGACAGTAATGATGTTGAATTAACACTAAGTAAATGCTTGTAGTATCGTGTAAACACTGACGATTTGCAAAGTCTTCAGGACCAGAAACTGCTTAACACGTATATCTCCATCTCGGATATGTTTGCTCCAAATATCGTTATTCGTAATTAAACATGTATAGGGCTCCGTGGTTCAATGCAAAATTGAGCATGGTACTCCGTACAATACTCAATAGTGTTTGCTCTAATGTGGAATTTATTAGGTTTCAAGCTCTTGTAGAAAGTTTTGCGTATGAATTTGAGCTTGTCAGTAATTCTCAGTCAACCGGTTTATTTCTTAAGCCTGTAAGAAGACATTTTATCGATGCTAGTTCCATAGTGATAGCATGCTAGTTCGATGCCACGATCTTGATAAGGAAATGTTCCATCTATGCTTTCTTCCTTTGCAGAATCTGATGGCGTTCATCCGTTTGTGGTGAAAGCTTTCCGAGCTGATATAACTACCCTATTTTCTGAGTTATTTCAGTTATCGATAAATTGTGGTCAGTTGCCAGAGGATTGATTAATCGCAACCGTTGTCTCATTTTTAAAAAAGGCGAAAGGACCAGTGCTTTGAACTATCGTGGAATTAGTCTTACAAGTGTAGTATGTACGATACTTGAGAGCATTGTTCATCGTTACGTAATTATTCATCTTGATAGAAATGGCATCATTCACCCAGAACAATATGGTTTCAGAAATGGTCAATCATGCCTAAGTAACCTTTGTTCTCGAAAGGAGTGGGTGACATCAATTTCAGATAGTCTCGTCACTTATGTCGTGTTTGTTGATTTAGGCCTTGGATTTGATCGAGTCCTCACTCTAATTCAATTATTTTTGGACTATGGGGTCCACAGTGATATGGTGTTGGCATGCAACACCGTATCAAATACTCGATCACTCAAATATAGTGTTTCTTAAAGCACTGTTATTGAACCATTCATATTTAATAATCTACTTAACACTCTTTTGATCAAGTTGGTCTAGACGTGTTTGGCATTTGTGGATGATCTGAATATATGGCGAGTAATCCGTAATAATTCAGATATTAGGGATTTTCAGATAAACCGGAAAATAACGAATAAAACCCTATCAATTTATACAAATTAAACACTTAAAGTAATTAAAGCACATTTCAAAAAATATTGCAAGGCAATCGAAATTAATACTGGTATAAAACACTATTTCAGTATTAATTCTACAAAAGAATTTTTAGAACAGACAAAATGAATAAATTTTCAGAATATAAATACATACGATTTTAGTACGATTTATACAAATCTAGATTTAGTAGATATTAAAGATAAATTAGAAAATTAATCAATCTTATATTCGGAAAAATATATATAACGCCTATCTAACAAAAAATAAGGTATTAGGCATTTCGTATAATTTATAAATTAAAAAATGCTAAAATGCTATTATAAATGCTAATACGATTTTGAAATTTGAAATTAATTATTAATTAATTAATTATTTATAATTATTTTATTAATCAATTATTACGAATTGATTAATAAGTAAAAGACGATGTTAGAATATGGATTTGAGGTCATTAGGAGGAACTCCTGATTCGGCTCCTATTCAGGTATAGTTCTATTATCTGATTTAACTTTTTTATCTGATATGATACTTTCGAAGAACTGATACATCTTTTGCAGGAATTCTTTGTAAAATGCATTGGCACATTATTGCGGCTTCCTTCAATACAAATACCTCACCATCCAATTTCCTTGCAACAGTATCATATTTCGCTGTAGGTAAGTCGATGAACTTGTTGCTTGCGATACGAAATGGTAGCGTGGATAAGTTTGGTCGCCATGTTATAACCACTCTGAAATTCTGATCGAATTTACAGATGTAAGGATCTGCTGATTTTGAATGGTCACCTGCATATTTTCCCTGTAAAGTTGTGGTTCTGGCATTGTTGTTTAATTTATTTCCGCAGTTTGTGGCTCTGCAATTGGTGCAGGGTTTGTTCGCTTTCGCACATTTGCATCCTCGACATTTTTTATTGTTTCTTCCTATTATTAATATTATTACTTTTGTAATTGTTTAAACAAGTATGATCTGAAACCTTAACCATGTGTATATTTTCTTTCATTTTATATTTGTTAATTTGAATTAAATCTTAAAAAAGTAGATTAAGTTTCCTAGTTTTGTTCTTGTTTAATGTTGTTTCAGATAAATTAATCCCATAAATTGAAAAAGACAAAAGAATATTTTCAATTTCTTAAGTACTTCAAAAAGCATTAATACCGATTACTTAATTGCTTGACCTTTTGTTATTACATTAATACTACGTTACCTGATCTTAAAATGTAGTCATCAGACTATCTATAGTCTTTTTATCAAGTCCATCAGAAAAAGTTGGTAAGAGATGGAGAGACTAAAAATGCAAAGTATCAAGAAATTATCGTATCTTTACTTAAATTTGGATTTATTGAAGAATATGAGAATAATTTGGATCTAAATCCTCTCTGTGTAGTATTTTTGAAAGCTTATATAACGATGTATTTAAACCTAATATGGAAAGACATTTGCGGTCAAAGCACACTGATTTAGTAATAAAAACGCTAGAATACTTTAAGCGAATTCATGAAAATATGCAAAAGTAAGTTACACGTCTGTGGGATTAAAATTATGAATTTACTGGTTCCTGTTGTCAAAAGGTTTAGCGACAGTTGCAGTATACTATATATATCATTATTCAAATATCCGGCCAGTGACGGGAGCATCAGTGACTGAAGTATATCTTCATTAGTGCCAATTTCTGCGCTTTCGCCATATCATTTGTAAAATTAAGTAATTAATTTTAAAGTAATTATTAAATACAGATTAATTAATTCCTACTTGTTAGCTATGAGATTACTTTATTATTTATGTATTGCTTGTAGAACAATTTAGAACTATTGCTTAGTTCTTCTTAACTATTTACATCTACAAAAATCTTGATTTAAACAAGTATTGATTTAATCAAATATCGAGTATTAAATCAAGTATTGATTATTTACAAATATTGATTCTAATATTTTAATTCCTGCACTTTTAGCAGGAATTAAGTTTTAGATTGTCAATTCAAAAATTCCTACAAATTCCACATTATTAATCTAAATTACCCATTTGGGTGATAATATATTTGTTAAGTAAGCATTGACACTAATGCATTGCTTCGCCGATCAACATAAAGTATTTTCAAAAATATCAGATAATGAAAGATATAAATAGGTCACCATAAGCAACTGGTATTTTATCGGTCATTTACCTTTATTGTCTGACATAATAACATCACCAAAGCAATCCCGCTTCTAACGATGTTATCTCTCTCAAAACAAGCTATTTGTTCGTTATTCAATTGCAGTGATACTTACCTGTTTGCATTTGTTTGGTATTTTTGTTGATTTTTTAATCATTTTAAAAATATGGATATTAATTTATTTAAAGTATAAAATATTAATACATTTTTATTCTCACAATTTTAGAGTTTTAAAGTATGACCGTAATCTCGATGAATTAACTGGTTTCAGTATGAAAAAGGTGATCTTAACTTTAAGCAGAAGTTAATCACACGATGATTTTATTGCTCATTTGTTACTTTTCATTTATTGACAAAACTGGTTTTAATCAATTCATAAAAATGACGTTTATTTTAAATTAAAATTTTTTATTTTAATTTGATTTAAATTATAGAAAATCTTAATACAATTATTTATTTTATTATTTAATTATTAAATTTTGATTTAGCATTTTTATGTTTTGTTTAGTTTATGATTGTATTAAATACGTAGAGTCAGTTAGCTGTTTTGATTAATTTGTTAATCATTATTTACTCTGCATAATCGTCATGTTTCTGGCGAAGCAGCTGAAACTGCAAATCAAAACATAACTTTATTGATATTTCAGCTAGATGCTCAGCTCTTTTCAATTGTAAGTATTTATATTCAAGATATTTTAACCATTAATAAATACTTACAATTGAAAAGGGCTGCGCGTCGAGCCAAAATATCAATAACGTTATTTTTGATTTGCAGTCTCGGGATGCTTCGCCGGAAACGCTGATTTTACCCCGAATGTAATCTTACTTTATATATATAATGATATTTAATAAATTGTTATTACATGCATTCATTTTATACTTTATCGCCGTAAAGTGATGAAGTATTCTTTTTTACATTATCGCTGTAAAGTAATAACTTCAGTGCTGTGGGCAGTCAGCCCATAATTGCAAAATCTTTAAGTGCAACTTAAATTATTAAAAAGTTGTTTAAATTTTCAACATAAAATAATAATAAATCAAAAAACTATTATTAGATATCAACAATGCAATGTACAAAATATTGTCAGAGAAGTGAACTGTGTTTTCATACGACGCATTCAGATGGAATGTGACTGTTCCCGGATAGGGGTTCCCGAATTCATGCCGCGTTTCCCCTCTGAATCGCCGCGCTTATACATTGAAGTAATAAGGTCTTTTATTCTTATAATAAATAATAAATAATAAATAAATTTCACTTTTTTATGTATTATTCTGCGTCTAATGATTTTATCTATTTGATGAGATTTATTTAAAGCAAGAGAAAACACTGAATTTATTAAGATTTGTGAACGTTATTAAGTTCATCTTAAATTAAACTTGTTTAATGTCTTTTTTAAATAAACGATTTGCTGACTGTGTAACTACATTATCATACATCTCGTAATTTAATGTAACTTAAAATAAACCACGAAAGAATCGACGTCACTTAAAGCTAATAAAAAATTAAAGTCAAACCTAAAAAGTAAACTCGTATAATATTTAAATAAAAAAATAATTTATAAATAAAATTGCAACTAATAAATACTGTATTCTTAGGACGTACCTAGGAGTACAGTAATTACTTTTACTGGATATGAGTATTAATTGTGATCTGAACAGAAAAGCTTATTAACCATGTAGCCTGATCAATGCATCACAGTGATTGATCTTGCTACATACATTTTCTTAAATTTTACTCAACTTACTGTACATTTGTATCGCTAACCCTTACACTCATTAAAACTTACACGCTCTAACATTCGTTATATAACATTATTTGCAAAATACATTTATATCACATAAGTTTAACAATAATAGCGTCCGTTTTCCTATTGGTAGGGTTCGCTGACTAGACGACTACACAAGATATATTAATGAACTTTAACGTGCGTTATTTGTTCATATGCATACGCGTTCATATACAATTACTATAGAGATACATATTTATACATATTAATTATTCTCGAGAAACAATATATTTCTCTACAATGTAGCAAAGGCAACGTTATATATTCTTATAAGGCATCATATTTTCAGATACGTTCATTAATTTGCCCATCCGAATTTTCACACTATGCACTCTATTTGCTTAAAAGATTGAATTCTACAATGTAACTGTAACTGAACGCATTAGGTTACAATGAACACAAAGGTAGCAACTAGTTTCACTCAATAATGTCAATTTTCATAGCTTGTAAATTTAAGTTGATTTAAGAATTATCAAAGCTAAGACCGAAAACTGACTATAATTTAACGAGAGACTGAAAATCAATAAAAACATTTGTTTTAATTCTATTACAAGGTATATCAGCTGTATCAATTCATTAAAGTTTCTTAATATTACGAAATTATGGTACTATTTTAAATAGTGTGATGATGTGTTTTAGTAAAGTTGCCAGTTAAATTCATTACGAAAATTATCTCTAATCATTAAAATATACAATATTCAACTTAAGGGTTAATTATGTTTGATAATTCATTTATTATTTAAGTTAGCGTTTCTGATAAAAACTTCTCTTGTTGTTTATAGGCTGTAACTACATCGCTGTACTCGTGGCTACCCGGCCTAAGAGACTATAAACTTTTCCACAATGCTCCGCCAAGTCAGGCTAAGCCAGCGGATCCGTCTCCACCGCCATTGGAAGAATTCTTTAGAGATGCTGAAGTTGAAATTGCAAGCAAGCCCAGCCGTATAGAGGACAAATCTTTAAATGCATTGCTATTGTTAGGTGTTTAAAGTTTTGAGTAATATTTTCCTTTATTTTTGATTATTACTTATAGGAATATTATTTTTGTATTTAACCCTCTTGGTTGGATTGCCTGTGATGATGATATCAATAGGTATTTTCTCTTTTATTTGTTTTTATGAAATTAAAGTTGTAGGCTTTTTTGATTTTAATAGCACTGATTGTAAGTATTTAACCTTTGGTAATTGACCAAAGGTTATCTAAAATTTTCAGATATTTGAATATCTGAAAATTTTTAGATATTTTTAGAAATTTTTTATTTGATAATTTTTAGATATTTAGATATTATTATATTAGATCTTATTATTACTGATAAGATAAGAACATCGATATTTTCTTTAAATTTTATTTTCATCGAATTTAAAAATTTCTATTTGAACAAAGTATGCACGCCCTCATCCTTTCATGATTGATTCCCTCACTTAGTAGCTTCTTGATATTGTTGTTTAATTCTGTAGACTATTTCTTACATAATAATGTAAAGCATTACAGTTATTGTAACTGCAATACCGCAGGTGTTGTGTATCTAATACAATGTACATGTTGATTGCAATATATAGGAAAAACATATCAAATGTTAAAAACTAGGTTTAGGCAACACATATATAATATACAGCATAATAGTCAAACTATATTTCATAAACATATGAGATTAATATGACATAATATAAGATACTGTAGATTATTTATTTTAGAACATATTATCGAAGAAAACATTTCAATATTAAATCAAAAACTATTAGAAAAAGAAGATTTTTGGATTAAAACGCTTAATTCCATGTACCCATTAGGATTGAATGACGTGGTACAAGAAATTGGCAGAAGTAGTATAATACATAATAAACAACTATATTATAATAATCCGGTTAAACGCAAACCAAGAAGTCGTGGTGATAAAAGGAATAGAAAAAATAGAGTTAAAAATATTAAAAAATATATGTATATAAATGAACAATTAGAAATGTTAAAACAACTTTTAAGTGATAATAAGCTAAAAGATCTTTATGTAAATATAAGAAGTTTTTCTAAAGATATCATATGTTCAATAAATCAAAGATTAATTAACGATTATGATAGGCTAAGTTGTATAATAGACAGTTATTGTAATATAAAATACTGATATGTTGGGTACAACGTCTGTTATTTCTTTTGTCAATTCATAAAAATGATGTTTATTTTAAATTTCAATTTTTTTATTTTAACTTGATTTAAATTATAGAAAATCTAAAAACAATTATTTATTTTATTATTAAATTATTAAATTTTGATTTAGCATTATTTTGTTTTGTTTATTTTATGATTATATAAAATACGTAGACTTAGTTAGCTGATTTCATTGTCACTCGTAGGAAATAAATAATTAGTTCTGGTTCTATTACATTATCATACTATTCTTTCGTATTAAATGTTACTCGTTTGAATTATGAACAAGTCATCGTGAATTGATCGCTGATTTGATTTCTCAAAGCAACAGCTTTACTTAATTTAAGCTGTCAAAGGATTTACATTCGTTTTAATCGCCATTTGTAAATGCTAAAAAGTAAATGTTTCTAAATTACGTGTTTAATTATTCTCTTTAAACAAACTTATCGATCTAATATCTCTCATATATATTTAGGTGCCACTTCTTTAAATAAGTGCCCGATGAGTGTACACTTACCTCGATGTTTGGTGTTAGCTGGAATTGTAATCTTATTATTTAATTTCATTGGAATTATGTCACGTTTCTCTAACAAGTAAGTTAAAATATCTTCAGAATAAAGCTCACATTAAAGTAATCTCTGATTTAATTATAATCTGACTTTTCGTCCTAAATTCCTCAGCTTATACTAACTAGTTTATGAAATTGCGGGCTGAGTACATGGTAGTGAAAATTCACATGGACATAAATCTACCTTTTTGTCGTTTGACCGTAAGATACGGCAGCTATGAACGTGAATTTTTCGCCTCTACTCATTAAAACTCAATAAACAATATTTTTAATCAAAATTATTTTTAAAATAACAAATTAAAACTGTTTTTTAATGGCATAAATAAAATAAATTTAAACTCTCAAGGCGAAGATTTTGATGGAAGATTTTGATGGAAGATACATATTTAATAAAATATTAATTTCGACATTTTGTATTTCATTTGTATTTCAATACAAATGAAATACACAAAATATACATATGTATATTTCTATATATTTGTATATATAAATGTATACATTTGTATACATTTATAGAATATATAGAATATAAAATATAATCAAAATTCATCAAAGGAAATACGTCATAAGTATGTATTTGCCCCACGTCTATGTTGTGCTCTAAGAATAGAGGGCGAAACCTGACAACATAGCAGTTCCTCCTATGACTTTTAATCATTTATTCTGATACATATTGATGAAACCAATATTGATGATAAAGAAGATATATCTAGATATTATTATCAATTAAAACTATTATTAATTTATCTCGTAAAGATTACATATTTAAATTTACAAGAAACATATTTTTGCATGAGCATTCATGCATACCATATAATATAAAATATAATACATTAAATAATGAAATTTTAAGAATTGCAACAATATGTAATGGTATTGGCTTTCTTCAAAATATATTAAATATATAAAATATAATATATATTAAATATAAACTTATATTAAATATAATACATTAAATAATGAAATTTTAAGAATTTTAAATTAGAATTTTATTTTAATAATGAAATTTTACGTCCTTAGCACGTATTTGACCCCGCTGCTATGTCTTATAAACTAAAATCTCTAAAATCTTATAAATTGTAAAAAATATTATAATTATTTATTATTTATCTTTATTTTCGATTTATATACAATATAAAATACATAGAAAATTACAGAAAATCCTCAGAAAATTACAATTAATAAAATATTGTAATATTGTAATATTAATATCGAAATATTAAATACAATTTTCCTTCTTTCTTTGATCCAGCTCCATTAATTCTTTATCAAATTGTAATTTTCTGAAGATACTAACAGAAATTAGCGAAATATCAAATAAAAGATTCCATATTTTTTATCCAGCTCCAATAATTATTTATCAATAATGGATCATTATCAACTATTTACAAATATATTTGATATTATCAACACAATATTTTTAAAAAAAATTTAAACTCTTATGCGGAAACTTTTATAAATGAATATTAAATAATATAATGTGTTATAATAAAATATTACATAAATTTATTAAATTTATCTAATTTAATTAAATGAATTTGTTTTTAAAACATATTTTAAACTAGTGTATAATAAAATAGTAATGCGACAATGTATTGTTCTGGTAATAATAGTCAGCTATCGAACATTTTACAAGTTTTTTGATCTTCGAGATTCTGTTAGGATGCTAGTTTCTAATTAAAATAATTTTTTTTAAATAAGAAATTACAAATTTTTATTATTATTTAATTAGAAAATTATTATTTAGAAATTAATTATTTTATAATAAATACTAAAACTATAATCTTCTTCCATTTCAATTATATTAATTTATTATATACATATTTTAAATTAGGTTACTATAAAAATACCATCAAACAGAAAATAGTAAAATATAACAATCAATATAATATTATTAAAAATAAATTTAAACTCTTAAGCGGAATATTTTTGTGGATAATAAACAATAAGCTTTGCATTAAAATAAGGTACACTAAATAGTCAAATTTATCAAAGGAAATACGTCATTAGCGCGTATTACATTGTATTAGAATAAGAAACAAGAATAATCAAATTTCATCAGAGATGAATGCGTGTCATAATCTTATTAACCAACACAATTATCCATGTCTTAATAAGATGAAAAACACTTTATTTAAAAAGTAGTTGCCTAGTTATAACAACAAAATGTTATGATTTGAAATTTTATTGATTATTCCAGAACTAACTGGCATATAATCGAGTATTCTAGAAAGTGTGCATTTGATCTACATATAAAAATCAAATAAAAGAACCACTTGAAATATACAGGCTCGAAAAATAAAAAAATCATGATTTTAATGATTTATATGGTATATTTGGTAGAAGATATAATTCCGAAGTTACACATGACGAAAAACTGCGTGTATATAGAAATAAATAAAGGTTTTCTTAACTATACAACCGATAATTATCTATAGTAAATACTAAACCTATTATCTTCTTCCATTTCGATTATATGTATATATAGGTTATGGTTAGATCGGCTTTTTGAGCATTATATATTTGTACACTTTAAAGTGTCCCTGTAAAACAGCATTTCTATTAAAAGGAATTTAGTGCCTGATGCATGGTAAAACCGCAATACGCACTGCCATGCACAGAGCTTATGCTAAATTTCCTCTGATGATTCAGATTAAGGGTAGTTCTGTTTTTCGAGCTTTAAACACTGTTTAAGCGTGTGTTAAGGTACATATAGATGATTATAGAAGTCACGGTACTGATGAGCTCCGTTAGAGCGAAACGCGTATACCGTTGTGAAGTTTGTCGTCACACATAGGATGACTGGGCATACGTAGCGACTTTGAATAATGCAAGAATAATTCGATTCTATTTCTTAGTCTGATGAGGATATATAGAATGCTGCCTGGTGTTTATGCCTCATCATGAGGAAAACATAGTGATTTATTTACGAGTACACCATTGTGTGTCCCAGGGCAGGTGTAACAACAAATTATATTTTACATATTTGTACACTTTAAAGTGTCTCCGTTAAACCTTATTTCTATTAAAAGGAATTTAGTGCATGGTTAAACTGCAATACGCACTGCCATGCACATAGCTTATGCTAAATTCCCTATGATGATTCAGATTAAGGGTAGTTCTGTTTTTCGAGCTTTAGACATTGTTTAAGCGTGTGTTAATGTGCCTATGGATGATTATCAAAGTCACAGTACTGATGAGCTCCGTTAGAGCGAAACGCGTCTACCGTTGTTAAAGTTTGTCGTCACACATAGGATGACTGGGCATGCGTAGCGACTTTGAATATTGTGAGAATAATTTGGTTATATTTCTTTGTCTGATGAGGATAAAAAGAATGCTGCCTGGTGTTTATGCCTCCTCGTGTGGAAAACAGTGATTTATTTACGAGTTCATTATTGGGTGTCCCAGGGCAGGTGTAACAACAAATTATAATTTATATAATATTTAGACAAGTAAAAGGTGTATTATCTTATTTTCAATAAGTGGTAATAGTATACAGTTACAGCTGATTTATTTTGCAATATGAACTATATAAAAATATAATATATGTTTCGATACATTGATAATATATGAATATTTAACTCTAATAAATGTTATTCAATAAGTGAACAAATTTATTCAGGTAGCTTTATTCTTAATAAAACAATATTGATGATAAATAAGGTATATCTAGATATGAACATCAATTAAAACTACTTTTAATTTATATCGTAAAGATGACATATTTAAATTTACAATAAACATATTTTTGCATGAGCATTCATGCATACCATATAATATAAAATATAATACATTAAATAATGAAATTTTAACAATTGCAACAATATGTAACGATATTAGCTCTATTCAAAATCATTTAAATAATTTAATAGATACATATTTTAAATATTCATGCGTACCGATAATATTAAATATAAAACATTTAAAACGAAATAATTTAATAATTTAATAGATGCATATTTTAAACTAGGTGTCTATAAAAATAAAATCAAACAGATAATAGTAAAATATATAAATCAACAAAATATTATTAAAAATAAATTTAATCTTGTCATCAAAAAAATTATTGATAAAAAATAATATACTTTGCATTAGAATAAATATACTTTGCAAATAGTAAATATATTTTGCATTCATGTCGTTCTCTTATACTAAATATTTCAATGTTGTTTTCATTAAATAAACAATTTGATAATAAATACTAAACCTATAATTTTCTTCCATTTCGATTATATCATTTTACCGGAATGGAAGAAGAATAATAATTTTTTTTATCGAAATGGAAGAAGATTATAGGTTTAGTATTTATTATCAAATTGTTTATTTAATGAAAACAACATTGAAATATTTAGTATAAGAGAATGACATGAATGCAAAATATATTTACTATTTACAAAGTATATTTATTCTAATGCAAAGTATATTATTTTTTATCAATAATTTTTTTGATGACAAGATTAAATTTATTTTTAATAATATTTTGTTGATTTATATATTTTACTATTATCTGTTTGATTTTATTTTTATAGACACCTAGTTTAAAATATGCATCTATTAAATTATTAAATTATTTCGCTTTTAATGTTTTATATTTAATATTATTGTACGCATGAATATTTTGAAATATGTATCTATTAAATTATTTAAATGATTTTGAAGAGAGCCAATATCGTTACATATTGTTGCAATTGTTAAAATTTCATTATTTAATGTATTATATTTTATATTATATGGTATGCATGAATGCTCATGCAAAAATATGTTTATTGTAAATTTAAATATGTCATCTTTACGATATAAATTAATAGTAGTTTTAATTGATGTTCATATCTAGATATACCTTATTTATCATCAATATTGTTTTATTAAGAATAAGGCTACCTGAATAAATTTGTAATTAAATTTGTAATATGTAATTTAATTTTAAATTAAAAATTTCATATTTCTATCGCCAGAAACACAAATCTTTTCTAATTGATATAATTGAGAATCGCTCTCATTATTTCCGATGGTGCTACTATTGACTGCTATTCTTGTCATGAAACAAGAATGGAAATTGTAAAATTGCTGTAAATTATCAACTGTTTGTTTTTATTCTTTAGATCGTCCATTGTATCTCACATACCAGCTGCTACAGGATTAGCTTTAATCCTTATTATTACAATCTTGTTTATCATCAGTAAGTACAATTTTAAGTTCTTTATCTAATTTTAACGTTTAGGTAGTGTGCTGGTCTACAGTAATATTAAAGTCGTAAATCGTAATAATGCGTCGCATCCTAAGTACTGTCAATCTTTATGTTTTGATTTTTCACTTGTGATCCTTTCTGCTGTTTATGCATGCTCCGCTCTATCATGTTTAGTTTTCTGCGTGGGATCAGTACTTGCCGGATTCTTACGGTGAATTGCTAGCATCAATTGACTCGTTTAAACAGAAAATAATAATTTGCATTATGTGCATTTAAATGTGAAATCATTTTATCTTAAAAGTTTTGTGTTGAAGCGTTTAGTCAAAGAAAAAAATAAAATCTTTTAAAAGGTCTAGCATCATTGAAAAATGTCCACTATGAGATTTCGCCTGGTAGTAAATTCCATATTAAATAAACTTATTATCTTCACTGATCTATAACTGACAACATCATTATCAGCCGATCCCTGCAAATAAAAATGTGCCGGTAGTTAGCGATCAAAAAAATAAAAATTTAGGACAACAAATAAAAAATGATATAAAAAACGACTTGATATGTCAAGTCGTTATATATTTGATGATTATTTTTATGATTACTGTAATATGCTATTTATTCTGTCCACCTTAAAAAATATTCGTAAATAATAACTTCAATTTATTAAAATTTTGAAATTACAATAAAAATTTTATTGTAGCTCTTTTAAACATTCGACTATTTTATTAATTCATAATCAAATCCGTTAACTGAGCCCATGTGGAATGCTTAAAAACTTAATATCTACGAACAAAACTTAATTTTTACGATCAATAGTTTTATCATCAATATATCGAAACGCAAATGTCATAGCTATCTTTATATAATTTAGATTTAACTTTTACATATTTATGAACAAATTCATATTCTATAACGCTTTAAAAACAAGTCAGCTATAATTGGGCTACTATTACCACCCATTGGAACACCTTTTACTTGTCCTAAATATAGATGTCCCTACTTTTAAATAATTTTGATTTATCAAAATATTTAAGGATTCTATTAATTCAATTTTATCCATATATTTATATTTACTTGATGGTTTAATTTTTGTTAGATATGCGTTATAGTTAATATGAAATATTTATGTATATCTTTTTCCGAATATAAGATTAATTAATTTTACTAACGCTTCTTTAAAATCTACTAAATCTAGATTTGTATAAAGCGTACTAAAATCGTATGTATTTATATTTTGAAAATTTATTCCTTTTGTCTGTTCTAAAAATTCTTTTGTAGAATTAATACTGAAATAGTGTTTTATACCAGTATTAATTTCGATTACCTTACAATATTTTTTGAAGTGTGCTTTAATTACTTTAAGTATTTTATTCATATAGACAGAAAGTGGTTTTAATGTACATTTAAACGCACTACATATGAACCTATATTTCATATATTTATATTGTTTAGATTTAGTTTCTACACAGTTATGAACAAATTCATATTCTATAAAGCTTACAAATAAGTCAGCTATATTTAGGCTACTATTATATTCTTTAAAGCTTAAAGAATATAATAATTAATTTTCTTTCATATTCTTTAAAGCTTAAAAATAGGTCAGCTATAATTTGGCTACTATTACTTCCCTTTGTAACCATTATTTAATTATAATTTAATCATTGCTTAAATATAGATGTCCCTACTTTTAAATAATTGTGATTTATTAAAATATTTAAGGATTCAATTAATTTAATTTTACTATTTTCTGCTTGATGTTGGTTTTATAGTTTAAAGTATGTATCTATTAAATTATTTAAATGATTTTGAAGAAATCCAATACCATTACATATTGTTGCAATTCTTAAAATTTCATTATTTAATGTATTATATTTTATATTATATGGTATGCATGAATGCTCATGCAAAAATATGTTTCTTGTAAATTTAAATATGTCATCTTTACGATATAAATTAATATTAGTTTTAGTTAATGTTAATTTAATGTTCATATCTAGATATACACCTTCTTTATCATTAATATTTGTTTTGTTAAGAATAAGGCTTTCTGGATAAATGTGCTCACTAATTGAATAAAAATTATTAGAATTAACTACACATATATCATCAATGTATCGAAACATATATTTCATATATTTATATTGTTTAGATTTATTTTTTAAACAGTTATGAACAAATTCATATTCTATGAAGCTTAAAAACAAGTCAGCTTTAATTGGGCTACTATTACCACCTATTGGAACACCTTTTATTAATTTCCCTACTTTAACTTTATTTTTTCTGTTTTTTTTATTTGTTTAGATATAAATAATTTAGATGTATATATTTTTTTGCTTATTGAATAAAAATTGTTAGAGAACCACATATTTGTAACTTTGAGCACTGATTTTTGGCAATAATAGCAAAAATTTGTTGATCATAGCAAGTGCGTAAATCATAAAAATATATTGTTTCATCAACTGTAAATGTGGTAGCATTCACATAAACGTCTCTCAAAACTTTCATCAGAGACGGGCAAATATGTGCAATGAATTCCATGACTTATTTTCTGTTATTTTACGTAAAGTTATTTTCTAAAATTTTATTTTTATTTTTTTTATTTTTCATTTATATTTTCTATTTATTTTCATTTGTTGTTTTGTAGAAATTTTGTAATTTCCACAAATATTTAACCAAATATATCAAAGTAATACATCTTATTAGTATCGAAGTGATGTTATCCGATTATAGCAGCGGACGTTTGTCTAATAAAAGATGTGTACGTGCTAAACGTGCTGTTCTTCCGTATCCAATTAGTAAGAGATTTAAAAACGCATCACTTAACTTCAAAATACAAGTAAATTATCTGGACGCAATACATTTTACAAGATAAAATAACAACCTTTAAATCAGAGCATACAAACGTTTTTGGTTATAAACTAAAGGCATGTTTTTGGAAGCGTCTTCGTATCCACTTAGTCAAGTATATTTATGTAAATAAAAACATGTTAGTGTTCATTTTTACATTATTTGATCCTGCACTTTTATATGGGCGTTGTAAAGTATTTTCTTTAAATTCCTCTGTACTTATTCAGTCACAACAGTTCGTGACTTGTTAAAGACAGCAACATTGCTAAATATGTGTTAATAAGATAATTCATTAATTTTTTGGTAGTTGTGGGTTTAAATAAAAATATATTAGTAGCCAGGAAATAAATCAAATTTTAATATATAATAAATACTTTCAAATACTTTCTTGGAAAGTAATGAATTCATAAACGTTGCCGATCCCAGATACGATTATCCTCGATGTAAAAACCTTAAATTGTAAAATTCAATGAAAAGATGACAGATTTATACGGAATTATTTTTATTTTAATTTTGATAATTTAGCTTTAATTAAAAGTAAGTACAATAATAATAAAATTGATAAAATTAATAATATAATAATATATCACCAATATAATGATATAATAGTTGACTATGATACAAATTAATATTATATTAATTTAAAATTTTATATTATTTATAAATTAAAAAAACGCTAAATAAAATTTAAATAATTTAATAATAAATAAGTAAATAATTATAAATAATTATAAATAATAAATAACTGTTAAATAATATTTAAATAATTTGTACCAAGTAAACATTTTAGATTTAAATTTAAAATAAAAATCAATTTTTATAAATTGACTAATAAATAATATACGACATATTCGAATAAAGAATAAAGGTCATCAGGAGGAACTGCTGTGTTATCAAGTTTCAGCCCCTGTTCCTTAATAGGCAAATAAGAAAATATAATAGGCAAATTCGGTCAATTTGCCTATAAATATAAAACTTTCTATAAATATAAAACGTTTTATAAATTATTTATTTGTTATTTAAAAAGACACATTTTAAGACAAACATTTTGGTCATTAATAGATGATTTGTTTGATAATACAATATAAAGGATTTTTTGTGTTATTGAACACCTGCATAAGCACGTGTTCAAAGTTTTCAATTACACGAAATATCTATGATAAATTCTGAAATGCAAGTTAGAAGAAAGGTTATTAATTTGTAATATCAAATGTATGCTAAAAGTATAAACGAAATTAAAATTTTAAAAGTTAAAATTGCACCCAAAAAAATCAAACAATTTTATCTAGTGATGGTATTAAAAATACCAGGTGTCGAAACTATTATAGCAAATTGAACGGAATTCAATATAATCATCCTTAGTAATTTTGTTCCGCTTATATTTAACAAGAAAGTATTAAACGATTTCCCCTTTTTCACATAAATCATTGCTTTGTTCCATAAATTGTGGCTGGGTGAAATCTTTTCGCAAAAATGATCATATCATATGATTTGCGAAAATTGTTCACGACTTTATAATCAGATCAGCTAACTGAGTCTACCTTTTTATATAATTTATAAATTAAACATAATGCTAAATAAAATTTTAATAATAAATAATTATAAAATATTAATAATTATTATATAAGATTTTATATAATTTATATCAAGTTAAAATTTAAAATTGAAATTTAAAATAAAAATTTATTTTTATCAATTAACTTAATTGACTTAATTATTTATTATTGACTCATTATTTATATATAAAATCTCATATAGTTTCTTGTGATTTAAATTTCTATGAGCCCTTGGCTCTTAAGTTATTGTATGTAATAATAATTATGTATTTATAATTATGTATTTTATTGATCATTATTTAAATTTATAATTTATAGTATGAAAAATGTAGACTCAGTAAGCTTATCTGATTATCTACAATTAAACAATCAAATGGTTTCTATATTACAGTCCAGGGCAACAAAACACTGGTAAACTCTTACTTGTAGTATCATTAACTACATTTTAGACATTACAATTAATCGAAACAAAGTGATTAATAACATCTTTATATATAGATGATATTACTAAGACAGGTCTTTTAATGCAATACTATGTTTTCCTAGTTAAAAAATCGTAGGAAAATTTCTTCATTTGATAGTATTTAATGAAGATTAATACGCAAATTAACCTTTATTAAACAAATTATGCTGTTCTCAATCAACAATTATATTTTATCACGAATTTGAAAGAATAAATTTTGAAAAATAATATGTTTAAATTGAAATTAACTTTATGATCAAATTGTACTTTTTGTCTTTACAGATACTAGCGGCGGCTAGCGAAAAATAAATTAGTGAATGTTGATCCAAAATTAAAAAAATATATTATAAACAGTAAAAGCATTTTAAAGAAATTCATGAAATAAATATTTAGCTTGTAAAAATAATATTGTTTATTTATATTAATATTAATATTTGCTGGTATTTTTTAAAATACCAGCAAATTAATTTGTCAAAAAGATTTGATTTGTTTCATTGATTAATTTTTTTGATTAATTTGTTTTATCAAATTAATTTGTATTATCTTGTTAATATCTTGTTCTTCGTGTATTTAAACAAACTGAAGTAATATTCGAGGCTATAATTTAAACGACACAAGTCACTCTAATTGGAAATGCATGTATACATAATAAGTATGATATATTTATGATAAATAAATAATCAGGATAAAGGAATAAATTCTATTGATAATTTACTATTAAAGAAAACAAATATTATAACTATTATGTGGCATACGATGAAACAACCGCATATTGCATACGTTGATTATTGCTTGCAAAATTATTAATGGCAAAATGATTGCCATTATATTAGTTATATTTTGCGTTGAAAATTAGAAAACATTAAGTGAAAAAACAATTTTACTTTTTAATAATTATATTGTTTTTAAGAGAAAATAATAATTATACATAAAATAAATGATTGTTATATAAGATTTTATATAATTTATATCAAGTAAAAATTCAAATTTGAAATTTAAAATAAAAATTGATATAATTTAATTTATTGAGTTAATAAATAAATAAATCAATTTTAATGAATTTGTAATTATTTATTTACTTTATCGTTCATCGGTCCAAATGTTATTCCTTTAACTGCTTATTCTGTTCTTAATCGAAATAAATTATTTCGTTCTGAATAGTATTTAAAAAAGATAAATAATAAATAATTATAAAGGATTTTATACAATTTATATTTATATCAATTTAAAATTTATAATTGAAATTTAAAATAAAAATCATTTTTAATGAATTGACTAATAAATAACAGACGATGTATCATAATAAGGATTGGAGATCATCACGAGGAACACACTATAGATAAATTAAAGAATTTGAAATAAAATTCATTAATACCTATTTTCAGTATTCCTAACAGAGGTTATATTAGCGGGGTATAGTATTTAAATATAGTATATATTAAAATAGTATTTTAAAATGTATTCAAGTTAAAATTTACATTTGAAATTTAAAATAAAAATTGGTATAATTTTTATAGTATATGATAATAATCTAGTATCTTAGTCTAATACAAAGTATATTATTTATTATCCATCCATAAAAATTTGCAATAAAAATCATTTAAAATAAAAATCATTTTTATGAATTGACTAATAAATAACAAACTATGTATCAGAATAAGAATTAGAGGTCATCAGGAGGAACTGCTATGCTATCAGGCTTCGGCGCCTAACTCCTCTACCCAACATAGCAGCGGGCCCAAATACATGCTAATGATGTATTTCCTCTGAAATAACTATCTAGTATCTTATTCTAATGCAAAGTATATTATTTATTATCCATCCATAAAAATTTGCCACTTAAGAGTTTAAATTTATTCTTTATATTATTGTGTTGATTTATATATTTTACTATTTTCTGCTTGATGTTATTTTTATGGAAACCTTGTTTAAAATATGTATCTATTAAATTATTTAAATGATTTTGAAGAAAGCCAATATTGCTTTTTATCCATTCATAAAAAATTATCATTGGGAATCATAAAAGCGGAGATTTGAAGACAACATGTGCTCTGAGTAAAACTTTTGCAATTGAATTAATCTGATCATTCAGTGGAGGTTACATATTTTGTTGTATTTTACATAAATTTAAAATATAGAAACGGATCTTAATCTTAAAAATATTGTTATTTACCTAGTATAGTTATAAAACGATTAGAACTAAGTTTATAAGTCATCTGGAAGAACTGGCAAGTTATCAGAAATCATTAAATATTCCTTATGGTACAGGATCAGCATTCACGTCAATCATAATGTGATTATCTTATTCTAATACAAAGTATATTATTTATTATCCATTCATAAAAATGAACGTCATTTCTATGAATTGACTAATAAATAACAGACAATGTATCATAATAAGGATTGGAAATCATCAAGAGGGACATACAATAGATAAATTAAAAATAAAGATAAATAATTATAAATAATAAATAATAACTTATCCTTTTCTTAAAGTTGATTTTTAAGAATTTGAAATAAAATTCATAAATACATATTTTCAGTATTCCTAACAGAGCTTATATTAGCGGGAAAACAGAGTCCACGAATCAAATTTTGAAATTAAAAAAAGAGCCAATTTTTTTGAATTGACTATTAATAATATACGATGTATCCGAATAAGGAATAATAATCATTTGAATAAAACATGATTTATGTACTTTCTAGCTGGAAGCAGAGTTTAAAGTCATGAAATAACGACCGATCATGTAAATTGTTTGATTGGCTAACTTTCGATAACCGACGTGACAGACGATATACAGTTACGTCGATTGTTTATGGCATAACTGACAATGTCATGTCATTTTTAGTAATTATATTTAATAGATTGGTTGTCAAGGATGAACTATTTTATCAAATAATTATCAGAAATTTAATTAAATATTTAATAAAATAAATATTAAAATAAATATTTTTCAAAATATTGGAGGTTAGTTAAATAAAATTTAATGGAATAATAAATTTTAGGTGAGTTTATTCTTTTTCTTTCCATTAACAAGTATATGAATGTAAACATTTAATTTTGATGGTGTAATTCAATCATAATCAGACAAGTTCAGAATAATCAAAACCAATAACTTTTAAAAGGAATAGTTATTTTTAAATATCTATTATGACGATCACTGAACTCTCTCTAATAAAGACGATCGTCTAACAGCTGAACATTGATGTAAAAATGCAATTAAATTCGCACATGTGATCTATTAAGATCTTATTGTATTTTAAAGTATCTATATCAGGGGTATCAAACTCGCCTCTCGCGGATCAAATGCGGCATTTATTAATGCGATAATTCATGACTTACGATACCATAATTATCGTTTAAATAATTATTCGAGCTGGATCAAAGAATAGAATAAATTATTTTTGATATTTCGCTAACTTCATACAATTTTGTAATTTTCTGAGGATGCTGACAGAAGTTATCGAAATACCAAAAATAATTTATTTGCTTTGATCCATATCGAATTGTTATTTATCAATAATTGATCAGTATCAACTATTTAAAATTATCATTTAATTAGTCTAATTATCGAACTTATATAACGCCAATATAACAAAAATATTATTTTCTCTTTGAAAACACTGTACTCGTTTTTAGTGAGGCGATTATTAAATTATCTCTCTTTGTACGCTTACCATACTGACAACAATGGCAGAGCGCATTGCTCTCGACGAAATAAGCTTCAACGCGACTGTGACATCAAATATGAATTTTTCAAAACGTGCAGAGAAGAGAGAAGGATCTGGAAACACAGACAATTACTTTGTTGAACACAGGGGCGTCCTAACATGTCTTATTTGTACAGAGAAAGTTGCATTGCACAAAAAAGTATAATTTAAAACGGCATTATACAGCTAGAGTGCATAGGAGTACGCGAAATACGAGGGAGCTGGGAGAGTTATTCGGGTTGCTAAACTAAAATAGTGTCTGTTAAGGCAAAAATCTCTGTTTAGGAAAGTAGCTAAAGATAATAGTTCATTTGTTTAAGCTAGCTACATTATTATTGAAATGATTGCTAAAGCTGTAAAGCCATTCACTAAAGGTGGTTTTATCAAAACGTGTATGATACAAAGTATCATACAATTATTCAGCTGCAAGTATCGTCTGTCCAAAAAAGAAAATTTTGTTTTGTAGCATCAGCCTTTCTGACAACACCGTGGCAGAACGCATTTCTAATATATCAAGTAACATTTTTGATCAACTTAGTGAAAAATTAAAATGTTTCAGTGTATACTCAGTTGCTCTTGATGAAACCACTGACATCACTTATACTTCCCAGCTCGCAATTTACGTCCGTGGTGTCGATGAAAAGTTTCACGTAATAGAGGAGTTGCTTACAGTAAATCCACTGCATGGCCGAACAACGGCTCAGGAGATATTTCATCTGATGTGTGATGCCCTTGAGAATGTCGGTTTGTCATGGAAAAGGTTTGTTGGAATAACAACCGATGATGCCCTATCAATGACAGGGAAGAAAAAATGACTGATACCACTTGTTCAAAATAAATTGAAGTCGGATAATGTGGATGAAGTTATTGCTCTGCACTGTATTATCCATCAGCAAGCTCTTTGCAGCAAATGTGGGAAGTTTGACAATGTGATGTCGGTCGTTGTTAAATGCGTCAACAAAATACGATCAAGAGTTTTGATTCACAGAATGTTCTGTTCATTTTTAGAGGAAATGCAGTCAGAATATGGGATGTGATCTACTTCACCAAGGTACGTTGCCTCAGTATAGGAAATGTTTTAAAGAGATTTTTTAGATTCAGAGTAAAAGTAAAAGCCTTGGTGGAGAAAGATGGGGATGATTTGCCTATGCTAGGTGATCACACATGGATCATGGATTTGCTTTTCTAGTTAACATCACACATGACCTTAATATACTAAAAAAAAAGTTACAAGATCTTGTACAACTTGTTAGTGTTGCTTAAGATAACATGATGCCATTCTCTGTAAGGACTCCAAAAGAATATAATTTCTGACTTTAATTTTTCGTCTTCAATGTTTTTTGTTAAATTTAATTAATTATTATTCGTAAAAATATTATATAAAATTTTATACAATTTATATTTATATCAAGTTAAAATTTGTAAATTTAAGTCACTATTCATGAATTGACTAATGAATAATAGACGATGTATAATAATAAGGATTAGAAGTCATCAGGTGGACCTGCTATGGTATCAGGTTTTGACCCCTATTTCTTTACCCAACATCGAAAGATAAAGCTATCATTTAAAAATAAAAATATTTCATTGAACTTAATAACCATTGCTGCTTGCTATATAATTGCTCTATAACTAAAAATCAAATGAAACAGACAAACTAGATTAGGATAAGGTTTGGTTTGGTAATTATTTGATATATTCTCCAGCCTTTTGTACAAATTGAGAGCTTTGGCTCCATAAAAACAGAATAATGAAAAATTACCACGGAAGAATTCTACACACAAGTAATAACAAAATATGTAATGTGTATATAATTTGAATTTAATTCCAATTTAGAAGTTATTAATTGTAATTTATTCCTGATTCATTAAATGATTTTCACAAAATTCTACAAATTATGTTATGCATGACACCGTTTGGAGGAAATGCACTTTAAAAACGATACATGAAGAATGATTTCACTATGACTTGTGAAGTCATTCTTAATGTCTATTAATTAAACAAATGTTTGTAATGTCATTTAATTACTACAAATGTTTGTGATGTCCAATTTATATCGAAAGTTGCGATTTACTTATGTTGGATGAGTAAATCACAGTAAAAGATATGATTTTATCATTAAAATGTTGATAAAATATGTGGAATGTATCGGAAATTACTTTAATAAAAACTTCATGAAAACTACATAATTTATTACAAACTGTAATAATTTAAACCATCAATTTATTAATTGCCATTAATGATAATTATAATTGCAAAATTATAATATAAAAAAATATATTATATTATAAATAATTATGTAAATCATATTATTATAATTTTAATAAATTATACATTAATAATATTAATAACATTCAAGGATTGACTATCTTATTTTTTGGTTTTTTGTTGTATTTAAAAATATCAAAGCAAATAACAAACTTTTGTTTACTTTTAAATTGTTATCGTTTCTGTCATGTTTTTCGAAGTTCCTGGGAGTTTTGTAAAGTATATTTGAAATTCAGCTGTGCACCAATAATTTGTATTTAATAATTTATTTTGTAATTAAGCACTGATTATGCTTAACTTAAAGCAAAGTTACTGCAATTTTAAAATAAAATCGTGGTTTATTTTTATAAATAGTATTTATAGATAATAATATTTTTTTCAAATAATATTATTAATATATCATAATAATATAATGTTTTTTTAAATAATATAAATATTATTATATAATATTTATTTAATAAATAAACAATACAGTTCACTTATATAAAATATATAGGTATATCTATTATACATATAATGTACAAAAGTTATAACATTTTATAACCATATTATTGTGTTATGTTATAATACTTATAACATAGTATAAGTATTATAATATACTTATATTATATTATACTATATTATAATATTTTAATATACTTATATTATATTATACTTAAATAATCAACTTATAATCAAAATGTATTATAATACATTTTGATTGTATATATATTATACAAATAATAATGTACAAAAGTTATAATTATATAAAAATTTACAAACGTTCTCCGCAAATGAGGCGTAAGATAAAATTTATAATTAGTCATCTTGCTCACTTTAAAATGTCTAATATTTATTTTTAATTCAAATTGGCAGCAAAAATTTATTTAATAATTTCGACTCTATCGTAATTTTTTATCATTTTCTGGGTAGAGTTTACATAAAAGTAAAGCAAAAATAATATAATTGTTAAGTTAAAAGCATTTTCTATGAACGATCGAAGGACCACTTTCATCGTATTCCTCTTTAGAAATCCACATGGATTGGAAAGTAGATAATGATGCTAGAATTGAACCTCCAATCCATACAGAGTATTTTCGTTCAGGAGGTGCAATGATCTTTATTTTAATTGTACTGGGTGCTAGTGCAGTCATTTCCTTTTGCATTCGATCCGCAATTCCTGGATACATGCTACTTCCTCCAGAAAGTACAGTGTTTGCGTACAAGTCTTTCCTAATATCAATATCACATCTCATAATTGAATTAAATGCGGTTTCGTGAACACCTAATACTTCCATTCCTACGAATGACGGCTGAAATAGCGCTTCAGGACACCGGAATCTTTCGTTACCAATACTGATCACTTGACCGTCAGGCAGCTCGTAACTCTTCTCTAATGAGGAGGACGATGCTGCAACTGCTAGTTCTTGTTCGTAGTCAAGCGCCACATAACATAGTTTCTCTTTTATATCACGAACGATTTCCCTTTCAGCTGACGATACAAAAGCGTATCCGTGTTCCATCATGATTTTCATCATGTATTCTGTCAATTCTCGTCCAGCAACGTCCAATCTTAGGATGGCGTGTGGCAGTGCATATCCCTCATAAATTGGAACCGTATGGGTGACACCATCTCCACTGTCCAAAACAACTCCAGTTGTTCTACCGGATGCATACAATGAAAGAACTGCCTGAATTGCAACATACATTGCAGGGCTGTTGAACGTTTCAAACATTATTTGGGTCATTTTCTCTCTGTTTACTTTAGGGTTCAGTGGTGATTCAGTTTGTAGAGTTGGATGTTCTTCAGGTGCTACTCTAAGTTCATTGTAAAATGTGTGATGCCATACTTTCTCCATGTCATCCCAATTAGTGATGATACCGTGTTCTACTGGATATTTAAGAGTTAGTATTCCTCTTTTGCTTTGGGCTTCATCCCCTACGTAACTGTCCTTTTGTCCCATACCGACCATAACGGCCTGGTATTTTGGCCGACCGACGATAGATGGAAACACAACTCTCGGGGCATCGTCTCCAGCAAATCCTGCTTTGCACATACCACTTCCATTGTCGATTACTACCGCAGCAACTTCGTCGTCACACATTATCCTATTCTTTTCTTTGTTAGAATGTAAGCCAGTGGAATAAAGAGCTAACAGACCTTTTATTTATACATGTTTTATTCTGGATCACTGTCTTAAGCGGTTTCCATTTTTGGAAATATTCCTTCTTGCAAATAATTTATGCAAAAATTACAAAGAAATAAGGCATTTTTGCTACATAAAACGATTTTTTCGTAATATCTACACACACTGCGTATTATTTTACAATTATTGTGATATTCGATACCTCACAGTAGAACTTATTATATCTAGTGAATAAGAAAATTCTGCTATAAAATCTACAATAAAACTATAATATACATCCTTGACTTTCAGTCAGTTCATCAAATTGATTTTTTATATACTCGACGATTCTTAAAAATTCGAATTTTATTATTTTAATGATTACTAATTAAACTAAATTTAATTTCATTAAATATATTATCATTTTTTACATCTATTTACAAAATCAATTACTTAAATTTTAAATTTCCTTGATTATTTGAAGACTTAAAAAGTGATAAAATACATCTAAGTGGCTATTGAGTTATAAATTTTATGCTTTTATAAAAAGTTTAATGCGATTCGCCAAGTTTCGTATATTGTCCACTCCAACGGTGGAGTGGACACTATACGAAAAGGCGGAAGAGTGTCACGGAGTCCTGTTACAGTTGTGATATTGGACCATCAAAAAATTTCGGAACGGGAGATAGCCGAACAACCAAAATCAATTTAATGATTCTAACTGCAGATTGGATATTGGACGAAAATGTGGAAGAGTCATGGAAGCCTGTTTTCTTACAGTAGCGATGTTGGATCATCAAATGATTTTGGGAGCGGGTGATAACCAAACAAACAAACCATGACAATGAAAATGACAAGCAACAAATTTAAATCTACAATAAAACTATAATATACATCCTTGACTTTCAGTCAGTTCATCAAATTGATTTTTTATATACTCGACGATTCTTAAAAATTCGAATTTTATTATTTTAATGATTACTAATTAAACTAAATTTAATTTCATTAAATATATTATCATTTTTTACATCTATTTACAAAATCAATTACTTAAATTTTAAATTTCCTTGATTATTTGAAGACTTAAAAAGTGATAAAATACATCTAAGTGGCTATTGAGTTATAAATTTTATGCTTTTATAAAAAGTTTAATGCGATTCGCCAAGCTTTAACTGAGCAACAATTAATTTAAATGTCGATTAATTTTGTAATTGTGAGTGATGACTGAAAGGATAAAATCGCGGATACGTACTACCGAAATGATATCCCTTAGCAATGTGGCCGGTCAATTATCATTTTATACTATGATACTTATGGAGAGATCAAATCTCGATACTGGCCGAAGACCGCCTTGGGCTACAAAAAAGAACTGGTCTGTCGCACAGAATCGCGATGTCTGGAGTTTTTTAGTTCGTCCACTGCCTCCATTACCCTACACTCGGACAAGTCGTTGATCAGAAAAGTCTTGTGCTACTTTTTTCTTGTCAATAAATTGTTGTTGAGTAATTTACTCGTCTCTATATCAATCAACCTCAAGTATGAAAATATTTTATGGTAAAAAACCAGAGAGATTATTAAAGTTAGATTAGTCTAATACTATTAAATCAGTTTATTTATAATAAAGAAAAAAGTCAAAATCGATATATGAAGCAATTAAAAGTACTAATATCCGATAATTCAGGAATTGTTGCCAATGATAAAAATAGCTTTTGATAGCTCATTTTGTTTTAAATTTCATTTTAAAATTTTAACTTGATTATTATTAACTTGACCTTTTTACTTTATATAAAATCTTATATCAAAATCATGACGTACGCAATGCTTGATTTTTAAATAGTTATGATGCCAGGGGCAATCAAACTGAAAAGTTTGATTGCCCTGTCAAATAAATACAAATATTAATTTAATATTGATATTAAATATTTTAAATATTAAATATTTAAAATATTTAAATATTTAATATTGATATAGACTCAGTAAGCTTATCTGATTATCTACAATTAAACAATCAAATGGTTTCTATATTACAGTCCAGGGCAACAAAACACTGGTAAACTCTTACTTGTAGTATCATTAACTACATTTTAGACATTACAATTAATCGAAACAAAGTGATTAATAACATCTTTATATATAGATGATATTACTAAGACAGGTCTTTTAATGCAATACTATATGTTTTCCTAGTTAAAAAATCGTAGAAAAATTTCTTTATTTGATAGTGTTTGATGAAGATTAATACGCAAATTAACCTTTATCAAACAAATTATGCTGTTCTTAATCAACAATTATATTTTATCACGAATTTGAAAGAATAAATTTTGAAAAATAATATGTTTAAATTGAAATTAACTTTATGATCAAATTGTACTTTTCGTCTTTACAGATACTAGCGGCGGCTAGCGAAAAATAAATTAGTGAATGTTGATCCAAAATTAAAAAAATATATTATAAACAGTAAAAGCATTTTAAAGAAATTCATGAAATAAATATTTAGCTTGTAAAAATAATATTGTTTATTTATATTAATATTAATATTTGCTGGTATTTTTTAAAATACCAGCAAATTAATTTGTCAAAAAGATTTGATTTGTTTCATTGATTAATTTTTTTGATTAATTTGTTTTATCAAATTAATTTGTATTATCTTGTTAATATCTTGTTCTTCGTGTATTTAAACAAACTGAAGTAATATTCGAGGCTATAATTTAAACGACACAAGTCACTCTAATTGGAAATGCATGTATACATAATAAGTATGATATATTTATGATAAATAAATAATCAGGATAAAGGAATAAATTCTATTGATAATTTACTATTAAAGAAAACAAATATTATAACTATTATGTGGCATACGATGAAACAACCGCATATTGCATACGTTGATTATTGCTTGCAAAATTATTAATGGCAAAATGATTGCCATTATATTAGTTATATTTTGCGTTGAAAATTAGAAAACATTAAGTGAAAAAACAATTTTACTTTTTAATAATTATATTGTTTTTAAGAGAAAATAATAATTATACATAAAATAAATGATTGTTATATAAGATTTTATATAATTTATATCAAGTTAAAATTCAAATTTGAAATTTAAAATAAAAATTGATATAATTTAATTTATTGAGTTAATAAATAAATAAATCAATTTTAATGAATTTGTAATTATTTATTTACTTTATCGTTCATCGGTCCAAATGTTATTCCTTTAACTGCTTATTCTGTTCTTAATCGAAATAAATTATTTGGTTCTGAATAGTATTTAAAAAAGATAAATAATAAATAATTATATAAGGGTGCCGTGTGACCAGGCAGTTGTACGGAGACAGTGAAAGAGTTATCGACATCAGAAGCGGACTAGCCTTCATGTAGGAACGTGGAATGTCATTTTTCTGAAAAGGAAGGGACCAGAATTAGTTGGAGAGATGGTTCGCTTCGGTCTAGAAATAGTTCGAGTGACTTCTCTTCATTATTCTCGAACTGGAACTAAACATTTGGATCAAGATTGGACCTTGAACTATTAGGGAGTTTCCAACGAACCTTCGTGTTGGAATGTTATTCGAATATTCTTAAGTTAAGGAAACGATCTATAGTTGAGGGACAGTTACAAGATGAACAATGCGGATTTCGTCCAGGTAGTGGAACTACGGATCAGCTCTTTACTCTCTCAACTATCCTTGAACGGTCTTGGGAGTTCCCTCAACCTGTCTACATATGTTTTGTAGATTTGGAGAAGGCGTTCGATCGAATTGCACGATAGATGTTGTGGGAGGTACTAAGGGAGTATACCACCGTCCTCCCCCTTTCATTGCTCAACAACTTATTCTATCCTCGACATTTTACTGCTTTATAAGATGTGATTGTTGAAGCCCATCTGTACTGAGCAGTCCCGTAACAACAGACCACCACTCATGACCTAATTCGTTGGCGGATTGAGGAAGATACGTTGCTTAGAAGGAGGGTTTCACTTTGATCCCATCAGAGTGGCTTTCTTTCAGGCTGCTATCCAACTCTTCCCCAGAATTGGTGATAAGAGTTTGACCGAATTTAATTCTTACCTCTCATCGCAAGCTACCGCGTTGCTTTCGACTACCTATATAGGTCGTATTTACAATCCCACTCCAACGAAACTCAAGGTCCTGGCTAAAATGCTACACCTTCCAAATATCTCTGTTTCTGCCGGATAGGCCGTCTTAAATGAATACTGGATCTCAAGATATAGGTTCCAGCTGAGCAGAGATAGGGCGAGCCTTGCTCACTTTAATCCTTCTCAGTCTTCCTATTGGAAGATACTCAAAAAAAACAAAGTTTGTCTGCTGGAACGATGAGGCTGTTGAATGGATTGGGAGCATTGGCCGTGACAGAGTATTGGAAGAGTTACTATCCCTACATAACTATGGTGCCACTTATCTCCCCAACCAATGGCGTCTTGGGGTGGATTCTGGAGCAGGGACTTTTCTGTTACAGATATTATCTGTATACTTGTCTGTAACAGACTTATCTGTTACAGATATCCAAAACTCCTGGGGTGTTCTTCCGGGCACATCCAAATCCGTCGCTCCACTATCTTCTCGGGTCTGTCCGCTTTTGACAGCCTATCAAAGAAGAGAAGTGGCCGTCACAATGCTTTTAGCCTCACCATCCGATGTAGCCGGCATCAATATTAGTCGAAGAATTTTTTTACCTAAACGTAATCCGGTCTCATTTCTTAAAGTTCAGCGGCCCATTTAGATTCAGAACTCCCTAATCTCCATCTAAGAAAAAGCGATAGCGCGTAAAATCCGCAATCATTTTATTAGGCGTAATCTAATCCCACCAAGTTTTCATAGGTTTGTCAAAGGGCGCTCGGTCCATTCTGCAATTAATGAAGTGCATCAGTTTTGTCAGGATAACAATCATCAACTTGCTGTGGTTGTTTTCCTTGATTTTTCTGCTGCATTTGACCACATCTTCATTCCCTTCGTTATCTCTTCTTTCAGGCCCTTGGGTTGCCTGCGAGAATTGTTAACATGGTGGAGATACTGCTGTACACTAAGCGATTCTTATTTGAAGACGACCCTGATGCGCGTCAGTTCTACCCTATTACGGGTGTGCATCAAGGATCCTTACTTTCTCCGATCTTGTATCTTGCTGCCTCCATCGAAATATATAATATATTTAAGCGTGATCAACATCTAGCGGTATACGCTGATGATACCACAGCCCTGTTCTCTGGACGCAGGTGCAAAGATGAAGTCTCGGACATCAGCCATTTCTTGTTAAGATTAAAAGACCAGTTAAACATGTCCAATCTTATTTTAAAATCCAATAAATTACAGGTTGTCGTCTTTCATGGCGCCCCTGCCACCAAGAAAAAATTTAAGAGAGTAGCACTCTTAGCTCTATCATCCATATTTGCAAATCAACCATTCCCAACCTTCACAGGTCGAGTAAAATATCTGTGGTTCGACGTTACAGTTATTTGGTCAGCGAAAGCTGACTTGATAGACTTAAACTTATACTGAAGAAAGATAGGTGGGCCATGAAACGGGCTCAGCATATGTCGTTGAATGGGAAAACCCAAGTGTGCCTCTGGGATACTTGGGCTATCTCGGGATTAGTCTTCTTTTCGAGAAGACGTCCCCCAGAGCAAAGACTAAGGTTTCTAAATCCCCTCATCTCGCGATTACCGAGCATATTCAGGCTCAATTGGATTCTTCAGGGGGTGAAATACCCCGAGTGGTTACGTCGGAGAGCGGCGTGTTGAATTGGCTGCTGGACTTAGATCTTACTGGACCTGGGTTCGTGAAGACATAAGAAGATTGAAATAACAACTGTCAGACCTTGATATCTTTTCTTTTTCTGCTGTTTTATATTCAGACATTTTAGTGTTTGTATTTTTATTTTTTAATGTAAGATAAATTACTATAAATTTAAAATAAAACAGATAAATACATGATAACGTTTGTCTTCTTCGTAGAGAAATGTCATTATTTTAGCACAACTGAATGCTACCATCAGCCTATCATGTTCTTGCCCTTTGGAGCCGTCACCAGAATGCTGACAGCGTTTCTACGTTGGATGGCGATGCTAACGTTTTCGAGGAGGTATGAAGTAGCACGTGAATCCCCGATAACGTGCTTCGATCTTTTTCTGATCTCCTTAACACGAGCCAAAGCGGAAGAGCCCAGTGATCCATAAATCTCTACTGTAAAGGGCAAAATATGTGGGACATGGTCAAGTCGGCATATTTCAGCCGTTTCCGCTCTTCGGCATATGAAACTGCTTCGCCCGTTTCTCTGGCTGCGTTCCTAACATTGCTTTCAGCAAGGGTGTCCACGCAGGTGGCGTCCCACATCGAACATTTTCCTTCACGCCAAGGGAAAATGGTGACTCCATCAGGACGTCGACCGTCCGATCTGCATACATTGGATGGCTCTAGAATGTTTGGGTCGTTGACGGTGTTTATGACTCTGTATATCAATGAATTGATTTCCGCGTGTCTAAAGAATCTGCCTCTCGAAATTCTGCATGCTAATCCGTGTCGTCCTGATTCGTCAACAGACGCTCCAGAATGACATATGTGTGGAGCACAACATGTAGGAAGGCCTAATTTTAAGCACATGCTCAATCTCACAGCTTCGTCATCAAGAAAAGTTCCCAGGGCACCAATCGGAACTGTGTTTAGCCAAACACCAGACTCACTTGTGGAGACCGCCATAATTCGCACGCGAGATGCCTCGCTTTCCGAGCATTCAATGAAAGATTCATTAGCTCGTTTAACGATGGAAGTGTCCCAAGCGGATTGTTCATGGCTATTAGTTAGTGCTTCACTGAGACCCGTCTTGTCCAACCAAAATAAAATGACTTTTTTTTTAAATTTCAATTTTTCTTTTTAACTTGATTTAAACTATAGAAAATCTAAAAACAATTATATTTTTTATTATTTAATTATTAAATTTTGATTTAGCATTATTTTGTTTTGTTTATTTTATGATTATATAAAATACGTAGACTTAGTTAGCTGATTTCATTGTCACTCGTAGGAAATAAATAATTAGTTCTGGTTCTATTACATTATCATACTATTCTTTCGTATTAAATGTTACTCGTTTGAATTATGAACAAGTCATCGTGAATTGATCGCTGATTTGATTTCTCAAAGCAACAGCTTTACTTAATTTAAGCTGTCAAAGGATTTACATTCGTTTTAATCGCCATTTGTAAATGCTAAAAAGTAAATGTTTCTAAATTACGTGTTTAATTATTCTCTTTAAACAAACTTATCGATCTAATATCTCTCATATATATTTAGGTGCCACTTCTTTAAATAAGTGCCCGATGAGTGTACACTTACCTCGATGTTTGGTGTTAGCTGGAATTGTAATCTTGTTATTTAATTTCGTTGGAATTATGTCACGTTTCTCTAACAAGTAAGTTAAAATATCTTCAGAATAAAGCTCACATTAAAATAACAATCATCAACTTGCTGTGGTTGTTTTCCTTGATTTTTCTGCTGCATTTGACCTCATCTTCATTCCCTTCGTTATCTCTTCTTTCAGGCCCTTGGGTTGCCTGCGAGAATTGTTAACATGGTGGAGATACTGCTGTACACTAAGCGATTCTTATTTGAAGACGACCCTGATGCGCGTCAGTTCTACCCTATTACGGGTGTGCATCAAGGATCCTTACTTTCTCCGATCTTGTATCTTGCTGCCTCCATCGAAATATATAATATATTTAAGCGTGATCAACATCTAGCGGTATACGCTGATGATACCACAGCCCTGTTCTCTGGACGCAGGTGCAAAGATGAAGTCTCGGACATCAACCATTTCTTGTTAAGATTAAAAGACCAGTTAAACATGTCCAATCTTATTTTAAAATCCAATAAATTACAGGTTGTCGTCTTTCATGGCGCCCCTGCCACCAAGAAAAAATTTAAGAGAGTAGCACTCTTAGCTCTATCATCCATATTTGCAAATCAACCATTCCCAACCTTCACAGGTCGAGTAAAATATCTGTGGTTCGACGTTACAGTTATTTGGTCAGCGAAAGCTGACTTGATAGACTTAAACTTATACTGAAGAAAGATAGGTGGGCCATGAAACGGGCTCAGCATATGTCGTTGAATGGGAAAACCCAAGTGTGCCTCTGGGATACTTGGGCTATCTCGGGATTAGTCTTCTTTTCGAGAAGACGTCCCCCAGAGCAAAGACTAAGGTTTCTAAATCCCCTCATCTCGCGATTACCGAGCATATTCAGGCTCGATTGGATTCTTCAGGGGGTGAAATACCCCGAGTGGTTACGTCGGAGAGCGGCGTGTTGAATTGGCTGCAGGACTTAGATCTTACTGGACCTGAGTTCGTGAAGACATAAGAAGATTGAAATAACAACTGTCAGACCTTGTTATCTTTTCTTTTTCTGCTGTTTTTATATTCAGACATTTTAGTGTTTGTATTTTTATTTTTTAATGTAAGATAAATTACTATAAATTTAAAATAAAAAAGATAAATACAGGATAACGTTTGTCTTCTTCGTAGAGAAATGTCATTATTTTAGCACAACTGAATGCTACCATCAGCCTATCATGTTCTTGCCCTTTGGAGCCGTCACCAGAATGCTGACAGCGTTTCTACGTTGGATGGCGATGCTAACGTTTTCGAGGAGGTATGAAGTAGCACTGAATCCCCGATAACGTGCTTCAATCTTTTTCTTATCTCCTTAACAAGAGCCAAAGCGGAAGAGCCCAGTGATCCATAAATCTCTACTCCAAAAGGCAAAATATGTGGGACATGGTCAAGTCGGCATATTTCAGCCGTTTCCGCTCTTCGGCATATGAAACTGCTTCGCCCGTTCCTCTGGCTGCGTTCCTAACATTGCTTTCAGCAAGGGTGTCCACGCAGGTGGCGTCCCACATCGAACATTTTCCTTCACGCCAAGGGAAAATGGTGACTCCATCAGGACGTCGACCGTCCGATCTGCATACATTGGATGGCTCTAGAATGTTTGGGTCGTTGACGGTGTTTATGACTCTGTATATCAATGAATTGATTTCCGCGTGTCTAAAGAATCTGCCTCTCGAAATTCTGCATGCTAATCCGTGTCGTCCTGATTCGTCAACAGACGCTCCAGAATGACATATGTGTGGAGCACAACATGTAGGAAGGCCTAATTTTAAGGACATGCTCAATCTCACAGCTTCGTCATCAAGAAAAGTTCCCAGGGCACCAATCGGAACTGTGTTTAGCCAAACACCAGACTCACTTGTGGAGACCGCCATAATTCGCACGCGAGATGCCTCGCTTTCCGAGCATTCAATGAAAGATTCATTAGCTCGTTTAACGATGGAAGTGTCCCAAGCGGATTGTTCATGGCTATTAGTTAGTGCTTCACTGAGACCCGTCTTGTCCAACCAAGTTGAGTAGCAAGCGTCAAAATGTGGGCAATGTGTAGAATTATTCAAAAGAAGGTTGACGCAGACCTTCGTTAAAACTACATACGATAAAAAACCGGAAGAGCAATGTTCGCTGAACTGTGGATCCCCAAACCACCGAACGGCATGGGCAATGAAGCTTGACGCCAAGAATCGTTTGTTATCGCGCAATTTGTGATGTGGGATAAATATTTTTTCAGTACACCATCGAGCTTATAGAGTTCCAGGTACATGTTGAAGCAAGGAGTTGTACGGAACTTATAAAGCAGTCTGGGCATGTCGAGGCAGTTCTTTACAAGGAAAAGTGCCTCGTGAGCACGAAGCTCGCAAACCCTAGTGCACATTAATACCAATTGCTCCTCGCTTTGAGCCAAATCTTTCGGTGAATTCTCTTCAAAGACAACGCTTCCAAGGGTGTGCAAATTTCCCCGACAAATCACTTTTATGTTTGGGGTTACAGATGAAAAGGTAATAGTCATCTGTTCGATTTAATGTACTCTTATATTCAGGAACATAAGCTGACATTTGCCTGCATTAATCTCCAGACCTATTTGGTTAGCTGATTCCAAAATCGTATCGAAATCGTGCAGCACAACAGATGAGTCTCCTCCAAGCTTTGCGTCGTCCAAATACTACGCGTTAAAGGGGCATTGAAGGGAGTGCGAAATAGGATTTACTGCTAGAGCAAAACCAATTGGACCAAGGGGATCGCTCTGTTGAACGCTTGTTTTTGACAAAATGATTGAATGTTCATAAACCAGAGGTGTCTGAGAGCGTAGGTAGAATGAAAATATGGAAATGCTTCTGGGACGTGTTCTTTTACTGTTACGAGAACACCGCGATCTATGGTGTTAAAAGCATTTCGAAAGTTAATTTTGAGAACAACTGTAGGCTGTTGGTAGTTTATTATGAATGATCGGACTGCGTGAACAATCGCTTCAGCTCCGCATGGTGTACAACACCCTTATTGGTATGTACGAAGGTGATCACCTACCTTTTGTGATATCCTTTTACACAGTATCTTGGCTGCAATACGACGGAGTGTGCTCTTGATTGCGATTGCGCTAATCCCGCCATCCTTTTTCATTGAGAGCACATAAGGACACCAAAAGAAAAGCTACACTCCTTCCGTGACGAGATTGTCATTGATAAAACCATCGATTACAAGAGAAAGAGCGAGTTCCAGAGACGGAACTGCATCATTAGCGCTATAGGACATCATGTCTTTCAAGTGTTGAGGGCGAAGGCCATCCATTTCATGTCCTGAAGCATTGGCGAAACTCGAAATGGCTCGTCTTATCTCGAAAGAGTTGGAACGACTCGAATTTCCTGGAGATAGGTTTGAGAAATGAAACTATTTCGTGTGTGTGAAGGGTGCATTTCCTTAAGGGACTGAAAGGAACTAACTCTATGTTGTCAGCAAAGGAATCAGATGATGTGGGTATCCGTATAGCCCCACCAACATCACAGTCCGCAATCTTGATAGAAACTCGTTCGCACAGCGTTTTTGATTTCGGAGCCTTCGAATCGACCTTATTTTTCATTGGTATACAGGAGTCCGATTATTGGGTAATCTTAAGGAAGCTACCGTCAAATTTCAAAATTATATTCTTGATGATAAAGAATAGAATAAATTCTATTCTTGATGTAAGGGATCGCGCGGATTATTCACCTGATGTAAACACGAGTCTAGAGAAAGTGAACAACCGAAGCCAGCTCGTTACCTGTTCTCATCCGCACTGTCATTTCAGAGGCGGGTAAATGCCTTAGCTGTATCGTATCTAGCGCATTTTGTTATTCTTTTCAAAACCGATTTAGGGAGATGCTAAGACAGCTGATCTAAGGAGAGTATAACGTTCAATTTTACGACATGAAGAGCTGGGTTATTTGCAGTTTGTTGATGTTGTAATACAAAAAGTGTACGACCAGACCCCTCACACCTGAAACGAAGGTGCCCGAGAACCCGGAATTTTCCAAATTTGGTGATTCTGCAAGACATTTTGCAAATTGGACATTCCCACTCGACAGGGACAGTTGAGTGGAGTGGGTAGCTTTAGACTGAGGAGGCACAGACTCGGCAAGATGCGGGTCACTTATCATATGTGGATATGACAAACCAGCGGCGATTAATGATTTTGTCGCAAATTTGGACTTACTTTGCTGCTTGTCTACGTAATCTGCGTTGTGGACTTTGTTATGTCCTTCGTGGATTCGTCGATGTATTGTCTTCTTAAAGTTGTTAAATGAGGTTTCGCACTTGTAATTGTTGAAGTACTTTTAATCGTTGTTGATGGATCCTACGCACCGTAAAATCGTTGTAATCGTAGGTTGTAAGTATTATCCCAGATTATCAGGTTATATAGGATATGGGGTCATTGTATGCAAATTTATTGTATGTATATTATGTATATTAAGGTCTCAAACTTTTTTAAAGTTTGAGAATTTCAAAAGAACATATAAATAAATTATAAGAACATATAATGTAAGATATATTATATATTAACATATATTATAAGAACATACATGTTATAATTCTATAACATATAGAATTATTATAACATATAATTATAAGAACATATGTTCTTTCCCTAAGACCATATAAATGAAAAATAAAAATAAAAACGATTCGCTACGGTTAAAGGCTTATGTAATTATGAAAATTAAATAAAAAATATGTAAAATATGAAAAGTTGAAGTAAATAAGGAAATATTAAATCAAAAACTATTAGAAAAATAAGATTTTTGGATTAAAACACTTAATTCTATGTAAACATTAGGATTGAATGACGTAGTACTAGGATTTGGCAGAAGTAGTATAATACATAATAAACAACTATATTATAATAATCCGATTAAACGCAAACCAATAAGTCATGGTGATAAAAGGAATAGGAAAAATATAGTTAAAAATATTTAAAAAGATATGTATATAAATAAACAATTAGAAATATTAAAACAACTTTTAAGAGATAATAAGCTAAAAGATCTTTATGTAAATATAAAAAGTTTTCTAAAGATATCATAAGTTCAATAAATCAAAAATTAATTAACGACTATGATAAGCTAAGTTGTATAATAGACAGTTATTGTAATACAAAATACTATAATCGTACAATAAATGTTAATAATAACAATAGAAAATATACATTAACCATAAACTTCATTAATAAATGTATAGATAACATAAATATAAGCCGGACATTTTAAATAATTCTAAAAGTAAAGAAATAATAGGGTCAGATTTAAGTAAATATATTCCTAAAATAAGGTATAAACTCCTACTACCATTAGGACGAAAAATTTGTAATTATAATAAAGAATTAAAATCAATATGTAACGATAATATTAGAAATATAATGGAAACAGAATGCAGTTGTGAAAGTCTTAATTTTGATAAAATAAATGAACATATATGTACCCATAATCTAGAATTAATTGAAAACTGTGAATTACGAAAGCTGCTATCAAAAGGGTATAAATAAAGATTAAATAATAACAACGACAAAAATAAAATTTACAATTCGGTTATATAATAACTTAAATGATTACTTTAGTAAGCTTAGTGAAAGCTTGAATATATCTAAGATAAACATTTGGAAAGATTATATGTTTGATAAAATAAAAAATAAAATGAAAATAACAAACAATTACAAAAGGTAAGATAAAATTAATAAAGATATGTATACAGAACTTAATAAATTAAAGGATAACTATATAATAACAATTATTGATAAAGCTAGTAATAACTTTGTCTTCATATGCAAAAAGCTTTATTATGATATAATGACGAAATTAGTTAATTATGATGATTTAAATGTAAATCCAACATATGAACGTAGTGAGTTAAGTTTAGAAACAATTATTACAAGTCACTGTTCTATAATGGATAAAACGGGTATAAAGGTTGAATCAGATAATAAAACTATACCTATATTATATTGAAATCCAAAACTACATAAAAATCTAATAAAAACTAGGTTCATATGTAGTGCATTTAAATGTACATATAAACCACTTTCTGTTTATATGAATAAAATACTTAAAGTAATTAAAGCGCACTTCAAAAAATATTGCAGGGTAATCGAAATTAATACTGCTATAAAACACTATTTCAGTATTAATTCTACAAAAGAATTTTTACAACATACAAAAGGAATAAATTTTCAAAATATAAATACATACGATTTTAGTACGCTTTATACAAATCTAGATTTAGTAGATATTCAAGAAGCGTTAGTAAAATTTATTAATCGTATATTCGGAAAAAGATATAAAATTAAATTAATAGAATCCTAAAATATTTTGATAAATCAAAATTATTTAGAAGTAGGGACATCTATATTTAGACAAATAAAAGGTGTTCCAATGGGAGGTAATAGTAGCCCAATTATAGCTGACTTGTTTTTAAGCTTTATAGAATATGAATTTGTTCACAACTGTGTAAAAAACCAAATCTAAACTATATAAATATATGAAATATATGTTTCGATACATTGATGATATATGTGTATTTAATTCTAATAATTTTTATTCAATTAGTCAACAAATTTATCCAAAAAGCCTTATTTTTAAGAAAACCAATATTGATGATAAAGAAGGTTTATTTCTAGATATGAACATTAAATTAACATTAACTAAAACTACTATTAATTTATATCGTAAAGATGACATATTTAAATTTACAAGAAACATATTTTTGCATGAGCATTCATGCATACCATATAATATACAATATAATACATTAAATAATGAAATTTTAAGAATTGCAACAATATACTAGGTTACTATAGAAATAACATCAAGCAAAAAATAGTAAAATAAATAAATCAACACAATAATATAAAGAATAAATTTAAACTCTTAAGTGGCAAATTTTTATGGATGGATAATAAATAATATACTTTGTATTAGAATAAGATACTAGATAGTTTTATTAGAGGAAATACATCATTAGCATGTATTTGGCCCGCTGCTATGTTATGTAGAGGAGTTAGGGGCCGAAACTTGATAGCATAGCAATTCCTCCTGATGACCTCTTATTCTTATTCTGATACAACGTCTGTTATTTATTAGTCAATTCATAAAAATGACGTTTATTTTAAATTTCAATTTTTTTTATTTTAACTTGATTTAAATTATAGAAAATCTAAAAACAATTATTAATTTTATTATTTAATTATTAAATTTTGATTTAGCATTATTATGTTTTGTTTATTTTATAATTATATTAAATACGTAGACTCAGTTAGCTGATTTGATTTGCTCTCGACGAAATAAGCTTCGACGCGACTGTGACAACAAATATGAATTTTTCAAAACCTGCAGTAAAGAGAAAAGTTGCTGATTAACACGAACAATTTCAGGAAAAGTGGGAAACAATATTTCTTTTTTGAACAGAAGGCCATCCCAACGTGTATTATTTGCACAGAGCAAGTTGTAGTGCAAAAAGAGTATAATTTAAAACGGCATTATACAGCTAAAGATGCAGAAGAGTATGCAAAATACGAGGAAGATGAGAGAGTTATCCTTTGGTTGCTAAACTAAAATCGAGTCTGTTATGGCAAAAATGGCTGTTTAGGAAAGTAGCTCAAGATAATAGTTCAGTTGTTGAAGCTAGCTATTTTATTAGTAAAGCGATTGCTAAAGCTGGAAAGCCATTCACAGTAGATGATTTTTTCAAAAAGTGTATGATACATGCTGTATGTCCAAAAAAGAAAATTTTGTTTTGTAGCATCAGCCTTTCTGACAACACCGTGGCAGAACGCATTTCTAATTTATCAAGTAACATTTTTGATTAACTTTGTGAAAAATTAAAAATGTTTCAGTGTATACTCAGTTGCTCTTGATGAAACCACTGACATCACTTATACTTCCCAGCTCGCAATTTACGTCCGTGGTGTCGATGAAAAGTTTCACGTAACAGCGGAGTTGCTTACAGTAAATCCACTGCATGGCCGAACAACGGCTCAGGAGATATTTCATCTGATGTGTGATGCCCTTGAGAATGTCGGTTTGTCATGGAAAAGGTTTGTTGGAATAACAACCGATGATGCCCTATCAATGACAGGGAAGAAAAAATGACTGATACCACTTGTTCAAAATAAATTGAAGTCGGATAATGTGGATGAAGTTATTGCTCTGCACTGTATTATCCATCAGCAAGCTCTTTGCAGCAAATGTGGGAAGTTTGACAATGTGATGTCGGTCGTTGTTAAATGCGTCAACAAAATACGATCAAGAGTTTTGATTCACAGAATGTTCTGTTCATTTTTAGAGGAAATGCAGTCAGAATATGGGATGTGATCTACTTCACCTAGGTACGTTGCTTCAGTAGAAGCAATGTTTTAAAGAGATTTTTTAGGTTCAGGGTAAAAGTAAAAGCCTTGGTGGAGAAAGATGGGGATGATTTGCCTATGCTAGATGATCACACGTGGATCATGGATTAAGCTGTTCTAGTTAACATCACACATGACCTTAATATACTAAACAAAAAGTTACAAGATCTTGTACAAATTGTTAGTGTTGCTTAAGATAACATGATGCCATTCTCTGTAAAACTTGTGTTGTGGAAACACCAACTGTCTCAGGCAAACCTTTGTCATTGTCCATCATGTACGGAACTAGTAGCCATTGTTCAGGGGTCGGTAACCTTTTGAGACGAAAGAGCCAGAAGTAAAAATTTCCAAAATTACCCCATTTTTAAAGTCACTAGCATTTTTTCTCAATATTTTAGTATTTGATTAGGATTAGGAATATAAATTTTATTTATGATTTAAAATAATAACTTTAAATATTAATTAATATTTATTCATAAAAACAAATGCTTCGCCAAAAACAATAAAGTATTTTTGCTAACTCTACTAGAAAAATAAAATATATAAAATAATAAAATTAGTAATCAAATAATACAACTTTAATTATTAAATAATATTAACTACATTATTGGGAGCATTGGTCTATCATGCCTCTTGAAACTTGTTTTAAACCTGGCTCATAACTTGCTGTTTTAAGTTTCAATCACGCCTTGAGATTTTTATTTTTTAGTTTGCATTTTTATGAATCTCTAATTATATTAGGTATTTAGGCGTATGAACAAGAAGTACATCTCCGGAAAATCATTTTTAAGAATTATTCATAGAAGTTTTCTTTTTGTAGTATGTGGACTTGCGTGAGTGTAATAGAAGAAATAACCGTAGGTTGTCGACCCACGTCACATGCACATCGTTTCTTGAAGAAAAATATGTTGCTGTCATTTTCAGGTTACAGGAAGAATTTGACCATAGATTTGTAGATTTCTAGAGGCACAGAACTACATTTCAAAGTTTTGCGGACCCATTCTCATTTGACGTGCAAGATGCTCATTCTGAGCTTCAAATGGAGCTCATTAACCTGCAAGGCAATACTTAACTCAAATTCAAGTTCAGGCAAATGTGTGGAAATGCAGACAAGCTGGAAAAATTTATGACAGAATTACCGCCCCCCACCTCTCATGAGATTCAAAATTGTTCAAACGAACTAGGTGTCGTTTTGGGAGTCATACTTGTGTGAAAAGTTGTTTTCCACATTTAACTTCAACAAGTCCAAGTGCAGAAGCAAATTAACTGATTATCATCTTACGGACCTGCAGGGAGTCTCAACTTCTTCCACCATCACGCCAAATGTGGCTGAGCTATGTGAGAATAAGCGCTGTCAAGTTTCCAGCTACAAGAAATAGGCAAATACATTTAAAAAATGTTATTTTCGTTGTTAGAAGAATAGTAATAAAAAACTTATGATGACATTGATTTATTGCTGTTTATAATTATTTTTTATTATATTGATAATATTACAAGTTCTCACCCTAGTATTTTTGTAGGAAATCTAACGAGGCCCGACATCATATAGACTCGAACTTCAGAGGCCCTTAGAGAAATTAGGTTTGAGACCCCTGATCTATATGGTATCTATTAGTATTTCATTTGATACTCTATTTATATTATCTTACGGTTTTAAATTTTGATTTTAAAAACCTAGGCGTGGTTCACCCTGCCAACGAGGTGTTTTTCGAGAATTCAACGATACCAAATTGAATTTGAGACTTCACAAAAGATTAGATGTACACACCGAGAGTTGGCTATTTATTTAAATATGATTATATTTGAAATTTTCACATAGCCGGTAGGACATATCACAAATGATCCATTTCTTAAAATAATCTGGAAATCATTAGCACGAGTAATCAATTTTGATTTGGTTGGCAAAATTAAACGAGTTTTAAACATGTTCAAAACTATGAAATTCCAAAATGCAAACATACGATAGTGCTTCTTTGTTTACGGCTTGTAATATTTGCCTGTCATTTCATATAGCAAAATATAAGACTAGTTGGTTCAGTTAATACATTTAATTTCGTTTGTGGAATATGTTTTAACCTACCCGTATCACTTATTTTTATTGAAATAGTGTCCATCATTCAAAAGAAAATTTACAATTGTTGCTTTGGATACTGAAGAATGTATTAATTCAAATTGAATTAATTATTTGAATTAATCTGTATTAATTTAAACTGTACATAAACAGTCGAAGTAACTCATTTATCCAATATAAAATTGAGGATCAGATCAGATAAATAAATCTGCGTATCTTATAGGATATATAAATAAAAATTAATAATAAAAAATTATAGTATTAATTTTTTAATACTTTTTGCAAGGGATTTTGTACGATTCGACGAATTCCTAAGGGAGCACGACCGACTGTGGCGCTAAAACTAGGGTCATTACTTCGGACAGTATCCGAGGCACCGTTTGATATGATAGCGTGGCCAGATTTGTTACTTTTCCCTCGCTACTGTCTACTTGTACCAGCGGCACATCATACCGGCACTCTAACCAGTTTTGTTAAAATGGCTGCCTCATATTATTTCTCGAAGGTAGGAGGGTATGTCTACAATAGCAGTACCCAATGCACTCACATCTCGATTCAACCAAGAAATCGAAAATTAATCGTGACGACAATGAAGAATTATGCAGAAAAATCTCCGAAAAAGTGGAACTGAGGTACGCTTGCGGCGCAATTAGTTTGTTAGAGAGAAATCACAGCTTAGCAAATTACAGTGTCGACACGTCATGCGCCTCGCAAAGATTACACCCTCCTTGTCAAATCCATGATTTTGGCAGACTGGAAGACCTTCCCGATAACTCAGCTTATTATGCAGCAACTCGCATAGATGATGTCACACACGCAATCAGTTCCTTCGCCAATAGTGCTGCTGTTGGACCTGACGGTTTAAGCCCATTGCACCTGAAGGACCATACGGGTTCCAATTCCACGGCAGCAGGTCAAGTGTTGTACAAGAAATCGCGAACTTCTCGTTAATAGTGATGTCCGGGGCAGTTCCGAAGGAGATTATCCCTTTCTTCTTTGGGGCTAAGTTAATTGCCCTCGAAAAGCCTGATGGTGGACCTCGTCTGATCGCGATCGGTAATGTACTTCGTCTCTCGTAGCCAAAGTGGCGTGCTACTGAGTCACACCGGAGGTCAGCTACCTTATTTCACCGAAACAGGTCGGTGTCGTTAGAAATTGTGGAGCAGAAGCCGCGATACACGCCTGTCGCACGCAAATCAGATAAATGCCACACAATACGGGGATATTGAAATTGGATTTTCGGAATGCATTTAATTGCGTGAGCCGATCGGCCGTAATTCGAGCAGTCGAAATGCACACACCCGAGATTTCACTCCTGGTCATAAGCTGCTACTGAGTCACACTGAGTCACCGATGGATGCACAAAGACAGGGTTCCTGGAGCAGACCTATTTACCAACAGATAAGACGACGGCTATTGGATTCAGCATCTGAACCATAAGAAATTGCACGTCCGCACGCGGTTGAGGGAAATGCGGCGGGTACATTTCAAGGTACATTTCCATGCCCCTCTACAGGTACAAGGCTAGACGACGAAACCGTGAGAATTGCAGTTGGCCTACGTTTGGGTCTTCGTATATGTGCAGCGCATACATGTCGCTGCGGAACAGCGGTGGATTCTATTTGACGGCACGGATTGGACTGCCATAAGTCGACAGGATGACATTTTCAGAACACACAGATGAATGCCATAATCAAAGCGTCACTCGCCGTGGCAGGTTACCCGAGTACACTTTAACCAACTGGAATGCTGCGTACCGATGGTAAACGGCCAAACGGCGCTACTCTTGTGCCCTGGGAACGTGTGAGGTTTCTCGATGGAATTGCACATGTGCGAAAACACGTGCATCCTCCTATCTGGCCCGTTCATTACTAGGTACACGCATCTTGCCATCGAACGGCGAGCGAAGAAAGAGTACAAAGTACAGCGACCGGAATCCCGAGTTTACGGTTTTTGTGCCTAAAGCTGTCGAATCCATGGGCGCACTTGAAAAAACGCGGAAGTATTCTTAATATTACTCGGAAAGAAAATCCAGCGAGCGACCCGCGACCTATGCTCGGGGAGATTCCTGCTACAGAGGATCAGCGCAGCCATTCAGTGTGGTAACTGGGTATGCATCAGGGAGACGATCGCCGACAGGACTCCAAAAGAATATAATTTCTGACTTTAATTTTTCGTCTTCAATGTTTTTTGTTAAATTTAATTAATTATTATTCGTAAAAATATTATATAAAATTTTATACAATTTATATTTATATCAAGTTAAAATTTGTAAATTTAAGTCACTATTCATGAATTGACTAATGAATAATAGACGATGTATAATAATAAGGATTAGAAGTCATCAGGTGGACCTGCTATGTTATCAGGTTTTGACCCCTATTTCTTTACCCAACATCGAAAGATAAAGCTATCATTTAAAAATAAAAATATTTCATTGAACTTAATAACCATTGTTGCTTGCTATATAATTGCTCTATAACTGAAAATCAAATAAAACAGACAAACTAGATTAGGATAAGGTTTGGTTTGGTAATTATTTGATATATTCTCCAGCCTTTTGTACAAATTGAGAGCTTTGGCTCCATAAAAACAGAATAATGAAAAATTACCACGGAAGAATTCTACACACAAGTAATAACAAAATATGTAATGTGTATATAATTTGAATTTAATTCTAATTTAGAAGTTATTGATTGTAATTTATTCCTGATTCCTTAAATGATTTTCACAAAAGTTTACAAATTATGTTATGCATGACACCGTTTGGAGGAAATGCACTTTAAAAACGATACATGAAGAATGATTTCACTATGACTTGTGAAGTCATTCTTAATGTCTATTAATTAAACAAATGTTTGTAATGTCATTTAATTACTACAAATGTTTGTGATGTCCAATTTATATCGAAAGATGCGATTTACTTACGTTGGATGAGTAAATCACAGTAAAAGATATGATTTTATCATTAAAATGTTGATAAAATATGTGGAATGTATCGGAAATTACTTTAATAAAAACTTCATGAAAACTACATAATTTATTACAAACTGTAATAATTTAAACCATCAATTTATTAATTGCCATTAATGATAATTATAATTGCAAAATTATAATATAAAAAATATATTATATTATAAATAATTATATGTAAATCATATTATTATAATTTTAATAAATTATACATTAATAATATTAATAACATTCAAGGATTGACTATCTTATTTTTTGGTTTTTTGTTGTATTTAAAAATATCAAAGCAAATAACAAACTTTTGTTTACTTTTAAATTGTTATCGTTTCTGTCATGTTTTTCGAAGTTCCTGGGAGTTTTGTAAAGTATATTTGAAATTCAGCTGTGCACCAATAATTTGTATTTAATAATTTATTTTGTAATTAAGCACTGATTATGCTTAACTTAAAGCAAAGTTACTGCAATTTTAAAATAAAATCGTGGTTTATTTTTATAAATAGTATTTATAGATAATAATATTTTTTTCAAATAATATTATTAATATATCATAATAATATAATGTTTTTTTAAATAATATAAATATTATTATATAATATTTATTTAATAAATAAACAATACAGTTCACTTATATAAAATATATAGGTATATCTATTATACATATAATGTACAAAAGTTATAACATTTTATAACCATATTATTGTGTTATGTTATAATACTTATAACATAGTATAAGTATTATAATATACTTATATTATATTATACTATATTATAATATTTTAATATACTTATATTATATTATACTTAAATAATCAACTTATAATCAAAATGTATTATAATACATTTTGATTGTATATATATTATACAAATAATAATGTACAAAAGTTATAATTATATAAAAATTTACAAACGTTCTCCGCAAATGAGGCGTAAGATAAAATTTATAATTAGTCATCTTGCTCACTTTAAAATGTCTAATATTTATTTTTAATTCAAATTGGCAGCAAAAATTTATTTAATAATTTCGACTCTATCGTAATTTTTTATCATTTTCTGGGTAGAGTTTACATAAAAGTAAAGCAAAAATAATATAATTGTTAAGTTAAAAGCATTTTCTATGAACGATCGAAGGACCACTTTCATCGTATTCCTCTTTAGAAATCCACATGGATTGGAAAGTAGATAATGATGCTAGAATTGAACCTCCAATCCATACAGAGTATTTTCGTTCAGGAGGTGCAATGATCTTTATTTTAATTGTACTGGGTGCTAGTGCAGTCATTTCCTTTTGCATTCGATCCGCAATTCCTGGATACATGCTACTTCCTCCAGAAAGTACAGTGTTTGCGTACAAGTCTTTCCTAATATCAATATCACATCTCATAATTGAATTAAATGCGGTTTCGTGAACACCTAATACTTCCATTCCTACGAATGACGGCTGAAATAGCGCTTCAGGACACCGGAATCTTTCGTTACCAATACTGATCACTTGACCGTCAGGCAGCTCGTAACTCTTCTCTAATGAGGAGGACGATGCTGCAACTGCTAGTTCTTGTTCGTAGTCAAGCGCCACATAACATAGTTTCTCTTTTATATCACGAACGATTTCCCTTTCAGCTGACGATACAAAAGCGTATCCGTGTTCCATCATGATTTTCATCATGTATTCTGTCAATTCTCGTCCAGCAACGTCCAATCTTAGGATGGCGTGTGGCAGTGCATATCCCTCATAAATTGGAACCGTATGGGTGACACCATCTCCACTGTCCAAAACAACTCCAGTTGTTCTACCGGATGCATACAATGAAAGAACTGCCTGAATTGCAACATACATTGCAGGGCTGTTGAACGTTTCAAACATTATTTGGGTCATTTTCTCTCTGTTTACTTTAGGGTTCAGTGGTGATTCAGTTTGTAGAGTTGGATGTTCTTCAGGTGCTACTCTAAGTTCATTGTAAAATGTGTGATGCCATACTTTCTCCATGTCATCCCAATTAGTGATGATACCGTGTTCTACTGGATATTTAAGAGTTAGTATTCCTCTTTTGCTTTGGGCTTCATCCCCTACGTAACTGTCCTTTTGTCCCATACCGACCATAACGGCCTGGTATTTTGGCCGACCGACGATAGATGGAAACACAACTCTCGGGGCATCGTCTCCAGCAAATCCTGCTTTGCACATACCACTTCCATTGTCGATTACTACCGCAGCAACTTCGTCGTCACACATTATCCTATTCTTTTCTTTGTTAGAATGTAAGCCAGTGGAATAAAGAGCTAACAGACCTTTTATTTATACATGTTTTATTCTGGATCACTGTCTTAAGCGGTTTCCATTTTTGGAAATATTCCTTCTTGCAAATAATTTATGCAAAAATTACAAAGAAATAAGGCATTTTTGCTACATAAAACGATTTTTTCGTAATATCTACACACACTGCGTATTATTTTACAATTATTGTGATATTCGATACCTCACAGTAGAACTTATTATATCTAGTGAATAAGAAAATTCTGCTATAAAATCTACAATAAAACTATAATATACATCCTTGACTTTCAGTCAGTTCATCAAATTGATTTTTTATATACTCGACGATTCTTAAAAATTCGAATTTTATTATTTTAATGATTACTAATTAAACTAAATTTAATTTCATTAAATATATTATCATTTTTTACATCTATTTACAAAATCAATTACTTAAATTTTAAATTTCCTTGATTATTTGAAGACTTAAAAAGTGATAAAATACATCTAAGTGGCTATTGAGTTATAAATTTTATGCTTTTATAAAAAGTTTAATGCGATTCGCCAAGTTTCGTATATTGTCCACTCCAACGGTGGAGTGGACACTATACGAAAAGGCGGAAGAGTGTCACGGAGTCCTGTTACAGTTGTGATATTGGACCATCAAAAAATTTCGGAACGGGAGATAGCCGAACAACCAAAATCAATTTAATGATTCTAACTGCAGATTGGATATTGGACGAAAATGTGGAAGAGTCATGGAAGCCTGTTTTCTTACAGTAGCGATGTTGGATCATCAAATGATTTTGGGAGCGGGTGATAACCAAACAAACAAACCATGACAATGAAAATGACAAGCAACAAATTTAAATCTACAATAAAACTATAATATACATCCTTGACTTTCAGTCAGTTCATCAAATTGATTTTTTATATACTCGACGATTCTTAAAAATTCGAATTTTATTATTTTAATGATTACTAATTAAACTAAATTTAATTTCATTAAATATATTATCATTTTTTACATCTATTTACAAAATCAATTACTTAAATTTTAAATTTCCTTGATTATTTGAAGACTTAAAAAGTGATAAAATACATCTAAGTGGCTATTGAGTTATAAATTTTATGCTTTTATAAAAAGTTTAATGCGATTCGCCAAGCTTTAACTGAGCAACAATTAATTTAAATGTCGATTAATTTTGTAATTGTGAGTGATGACTGAAAGGATAAAATCGCGGATACGTACTACCGAAATGATATCCCTTAGCAATGTGGCCGGTCAATTATCATTTTATACTATGATACTTATGGAGAGATCAAATCTCGATACTGGCCGAAGACCGCCTTGGGCTACAAAAAAGAACTGGTCTGTCGCACAGAATCGCGATGTCTGGAGTTTTTTAGTTCGTCCACTGCCTCCATTACCCTACACTCGGACAAGTCGTTGATCAGAAAAGTCTTGTGCTACTTTTTTCTTGTCAATAAATTGTTGTTGAGTAATTTACTCGTCTCTATATCAATCAACCTCAAGTATGAAAATATTTTATGGTAAAAAACCAGAGAGATTATTAAAGTTAGATTAGTCTAATACTATTAAATCAGTTTATTTATAATAAAGAAAAAAGTCAAAATCGATATATGAAGCAATTAAAAGTACTAATATCCGATAATTCAGGAATTGTTGCCAATGATAAAAATAGCTTTTGATAGCTCATTTTGTTTTAAATTTCATTTTAAAATTTTAACTTGATTATTATTAACTTGACCTTTTTACTTTATATAAAATCTTATATCAAAATCATGACGTACGCAATGCTTGATTTTTAAATAGTTATGATGCCAGGGGCAATCAAACTGAAAAGTTTGATTGCCCTGTCAAATAAATACAAATATTAATTTAATATTGATATTAAATATTTTAAATATTAAATATTTAAAATATTTAAATATTTAATATTGATATAGACTCAGTAAGCTTATCTGATTATCTACAATTAAACAATCAAATGGTTTCTATATTACAGTCCAGGGCAACAAAACACTGGTAAACTCTTACTTGTAGTATCATTAACTACATTTTAGACATTACAATTAATCGAAACAAAGTGATTAATAACATCTTTATATATAGATGATATTACTAAGACAGGTCTTTTAATGCAATACTATATGTTTTCCTAGTTAAAAAATCGTAGAAAAATTTCTTTATTTGATAGTGTTTGATGAAGATTAATACGCAAATTAACCTTTATCAAACAAATTATGCTGTTCTTAATCAACAATTATATTTTATCACGAATTTGAAAGAATAAATTTTGAAAAATAATATGTTTAAATTGAAATTAACTTTATGATCAAATTGTACTTTTCGTCTTTACAAATACTAGCGGCGGCTAGCGAAAAATAAATTAGTGAATGTTGATCCAAAATTAAAAAAATATATTATAAACAGTAAAAGCATTTTAAAGAAATTCATGAAATAAATATTTAGCTTGTAAAAATAATATTGTTTATTTATATTAATATTAATATTTGCTGGTATTTTTTAAAATACCAGCAAATTAATTTGTCAAAAAGATTTGATTTGTTTCATTGATTAAATTTTTTGATTAATTTGTTTTATCAAATTAATTTGTATTATCTTGTTAATATCTTGTTCTTCGTGTATTTAAACAAACTGAAGTAATATTCGAGGCTATAATTTAAACGACACAAGTCACTCTAATTGGAAATGCATGTATACATAATAAGTATGATATATTTATGATAAATAAATAATCAGGATAAAGGAATAAATTCTATTGATAATTTACTATTAAAGAAAACAAATATTATAACTATTATGTGGCATACGATGAAACAACCGCATATTGCATACGTTGATTATTGCTTGCAAAATTATTAATGGCAAAATGATTGCCATTATATTAGTTATATTTTGCGTTGAAAATTAGAAAACATTAAGTGAAAAAACAATTTTACTTTTTAATAATTATATTGTTTTTAAGAGAAAATAATAATTATACATAAAATAAATGATTGTTATATAAGATTTTATATAATTTATATCAAGTAAAAATTCAAATTTGAAATTTAAAATAAAAATTGATATAATTAAATTTATTGAGTCAATAAATAAATCAATTTTAATGAATTTGTAATTATTTATTTACTTTATCGTTCATCGGTCCAAATGTTATTCCTTTAACCGCTTATTCTGTTCTTAATCGAAATAAATTATTTGGTTCTGAATAGTATTTAAAAATGTATTAAAGTTAAAATTTAAATAAATTTTAAATAAAAATTGATATAATTTTTATAGTATATGATAATTATAATCTAGTATCTTATTCTAATACAAAGTGTATTATTATTATCTATCCATAAAAATTTGCCACTTAAAAGTTTAAATTTATTCTTTATATTATTTTGTTGATTTATATATTTTATTATTTTCTGCCTTATGTTATTTTTATAGTAACCTAGTTTAAAATATGTGTCTATTAAATTATTTTAATGATTTTGAAGAAACACAATATTGCTTTTTATCCATACATAAAAAAAGTTCATTGCGAATCATAAAGCGGAGATTTGAAGACAACATGTACTCTGTGTAAAACTTTTGCAATAGAAAAGTCTAAAATCTATATAACCAGGTCAGAATTAATCAGTACATTCAGTGGAGGTTACATATTTTGTTGTATTTTGCATAAATTTAAAATATAGAAACTGATCTTAATCTTAAAAATATTGTTTTTACCCAGTATTTTTATAAAACGATTAAAACTAAGTTTATAAGTCATCTGGAAGAACTGGCAAGTTATCAGAAATCATTAAATATTCCTTGTGGTACAGGATCAGCATTCACGTCAATCATAATGTGATTATCTTATTCTAACACAAAGTATATTATTTATTATCCATTCATAAATATTTTTTACTAAATATTGTGTTGATTTGAATATTTAATTTTTTATGTTTGATTGTATTATTATGGTAACCTAGTTTAAAATATGCATCTATTAAATTATTTTATGTCATCTTTACGATATAATTTGTGTTAATTTAATGTTCATATCAAGATATATACTTTCTTTATCATTTATATTGGTTTTATTACAAATGAGGCTACCTGGATAAATTTGTTAGCTTATTGAATAAAATTCATAATATAATTTAAAAAAATTTTCAGCTTAAGAGTTTAATTTTTTTTATATCATTGTGTTGATTTATATATTTTACTATTTACTGTTTGAATTAAGTTTTATAGTAACCTAGTTTAAAATATGTATCTATTAAATTATTTAAATGATATTGAAGAAAGTCAACATCATTACATATTATTGCAATTCTTAAAATTTCATTATTTAATGTATTATATTTTATATTATATGGTATGCATGAATGTTCATGCAAAAATATGTTTCGTGTAAATTTAAATATGTCATCTTTACGATATAAATAAATTGTAGTTTTAGTTAATGTTAATTTAATGTAACAAGATTATGTTAATCTTGTTAATTAACAAGATTAACAAGATTAATTATATTAATTTAATGATATACACCTTCTTTACCATTAATATTAATTTTATTAATATTGTTTGCTTATTGAATAAAACTTGCTAGAATTAAATACACATGTTTACATTAAATATCATGTTTACTATCCAATTTTCTATTTGATTTAATATTTATATTATATACACTCAAATAAAGTTAAAATATTTTTATAGTAACCAAATATTTTGATAATAACCAATAATAACCAATTATTCAAATATTTTTATATAATTTTATAGTAATATTTTCTCTGATAAAACTATCTAGTATCTTATTCTAATACAAAGTATATTATTTATTATCCATCCATAAAAATTTGCCACTTAAGAGTTATTTTTATAGTAACCTAGTTTAAAATATGTATCTTTTAAATTATTTAAATGATTTTGAAGAAAGCCAATATCATTACATATTGTTGCAAGTGAGTGGTAATTTGTTCAGAAGGAAAGTTTTATTAGATAATAAGAGAAGAACCGTATAAACTTCATCCGACGAAACGGGAAGAAGGTGGAATAATTCTGGGAGGGAAGTAAATTTATTTTATAAATATTAAATAAATTTAAAAAGACTTGAAGCGACTTTAAACAACATGATAAATCATCTTGCTGATCAATCCACTCAATTGAAACTCAGTCTATCAATCAGTTTGTCTGATTGAATGGAATTGATAGATTCCATTGGTATTTTATAAATTCTTTTGAATTTGATAAAATATTGATTCAATTGATGAAACTTATTTACTGGACGTTATGTCGGTAACATTGTTTGCATATATGTCATTTATTATTTTATCTTCCCAATTGAGAACATATTGCCGTTTTTGCAACATTAGTACTCTATCAGATTTCAGAATAGGCATAATTTCACTTAAGTTGTTTACAGACCAATAGAAATATATTTCAAGTGTCCTCAATGTAAGTTCCTTTGATCGAACTTACATCCAATTTGATACAGAAGTAAAAACATTTCAAAGCGCAGCTGAACTAAAGTATACCTAAAATAGACGCTTGCGCAAGCTATGACCTTGAGTTTTTGATGTAACGATTTTTTATTCAAAAAAATGCTTGAATTGACTGTCAGGCAAATTTGAACAATTGCTATTCAGCCTGAAGAATAAAACTTGTAATTTAAATCTATGTTGACTTAAGTTATTGAACTAAATTTATTGAAGTAAATTTATTTTATAAATATAAAATAAATTTAAAAGGCTTAATCGACTTTAAACAAAATGATAAATCATCTTGCTGATCAATCCACTCAATTGAAACTCAGTCTATCAATCAGTTTGTCTATGAATAAAATATTCATTATTTAATGAAATTATTTTATAATGAACTTATAAATATTTCATTATTTATATTATATGGTATGCATGAATGCTCCTGCAAAAATATGTTTCTTGTAAATTTAAATATGTCATCTTTACGATATAAATTAATAGTAGTTTTAGTTAATGTTAATTTAATGTTCATATCTAGATATACACCTTCTTTATCATCAATATTGGTTTTGTTAAGAATAAGGCTTTTTGGATAAATAGGTTCACTAATTGAATAAAAATTATTAGAATTAAATACACATATATCATCAATGTATCGAAACATATATTTCATATATTTATATTGTTTAGATTTAGTTTTTACACAGTTATGAACAAATTCATATTCTATAAAGCTTAAAAAAGTCAGCTATAATTGGGCTACTATTACCACCCATTGGAACACCTTTTACTTGTCTAAATATAGATGTCCCTACTTTTAAATAATTTTGATTTATCAAAATATTTAAGGATTCTATTAATTCAATTTTATCCATATATTTATATTTACTTTATGGTTTAATTTTTGTTAGATAGGCGTTATAGTTATTATAACATATATATGTATATCTTTTTCCGAATATAAGGTTAATTAATTTTACTAACGCTTCTTTAATATCTACTAAATCTAGATTTGTATAAAGCGTACTAAAATCGTATGTATTTATATTTTGAAAATTTATTCCTTTTGTCTGTTCTAAAAATTCTTTTGTAGAATTAATACTGAAATAGTGTTTTATACCAGTATTAATTTCGATTACCTTGCAATATTTTTTAAAGTGTGCTTCAATTACTTTAAGTATTTTATTCATATAAACAGAAAGTGGTTTTAATGTACATTACATATTTATATTTACTTGATGGTTAAATTTTTGTTAGATATGCGTTATGGTTATTATTTAATTACTGTTTGGAAATAATAAATAAAAGGAAGAATGAGAATTGTTTATATTCAAGTAAAAATTAAAAAATATTCTGCATTAATAATTCTTCTCTATTATGTCATATTGTATTCGCTGGCGCCATTTTATCATTCGATTCATATAATACTTTATGCCATTGATTTTCAAAAATGGTTAAGCGTAACGAATTAACTCTGAATCAGGCCTTTGAAGTAATTCGAGCTGCCTTGCTTAGTACATGCAAAGGGATAAGTGGTTCATCAAAGACATACAAAGATAATAGCGTAAAAGTTGATGAGGATAATTTGGCACTGATCGGACAAAAATACAAATCACGACGCAATAAAAACTGACTTTACACATATAGTACCTTATATGGACATTTTAATATGTACAATAGTGATTTTGAACATACCACCACCAAGCATTGAACACAAAACTAGCAATATTATATAGTGAATTTAGGGAAACGTTTAACTTTTGATTAAAACTTTTATATTTACAAATCAAAACAAATTACTCATATATTATTTTGTACAAACGCCAAAACAAATTAACAGGGTTCAGACGATGAATAATTATCAATGACAGAAGAATTCCCGAGAAAGCATTCCAATGGTACAATCGCTAAATATAAAACAAAAAAACTCTGTTATTTGAAATTGATTTATTTGTAATTTGTTGAGAACTATCTACGAAATAAATAAATTAGAATTAATAATCAAATAACTGAGTCTGCGTATTTTATAATATATATATCAATTAAAAATAAAGATAAATAATTATAAATAATAAATGAATCGGAATGAGACATTCTGAGGGAAGTAATATTTTTGTATCTAAATGCCATTCCCAGAAAAAAAGAAATTGAATATTTATTCGATATTTCGTTCGCTAACAGTGGACATTTTCAATAATTAACTGAAACAATAAAACATTAAAAATAATGATAAATAATTATAAATAATAGATAATTGTATGACTTTATACAAATTTTATTTATATAACGATAAAATTTTAAATTAAAATTTGAAAAATCAATTGTTATTAATTGAATAATAATTAATATACGATGCATAAGGAATATAGGCCCTCAGGATAAACTGATATGTAATCAGATTTTAGCCACTATTCCTCGACCCAACATAGCAGAAATATATGCTACTACCTTGTTTCGTGTGATGAAATTTGATTTTCTTATTCTAATACAAAGCATATTGGTTATTATCTATCCATAACATTTTTTTGCTTAATAGTTTATTTAAAAAGGTATTTTGTCTATTTATATATTGTAAATTAAATATTTTAATCATATTTTGTTGATTTAAAAAATTAAATTTAAAAACTTAAATTAATTTGAACTTAATTTAAATTAATAATTATCAATTAAACTACGATAAATAGTAATTTAAGTAGTAAATTAAAAGTAATTTAATTTATTTTAATTTACAATTTAAAATGTATTGACAAATTAATAAATAATTTTGTACGTATGATATTTTCAACAACAGAAAGTCGATCGTATTTTAGTTAAGCAATTATCATCTGTAAAGCTACATCATTTATCATCTTTATAAATGCGTGGTTTCCAAAAGTTTTTTAAATAGTTTACCTCCTTCTGTTTCGGTAATGATGGGATTCTGTATATACTCATCGCTTTGCAATTCCTTAAGGCTTTCTCGATTTGAGTGTTGATTTTGTAATTGCTCACCACAAGATGCACAGTAAATTCTCAAAGCATACGCAGGCTCACCAAATTTACATAGATCTATTCCTTTTGAAAATAATTATTTATTTATAATTAATTATAAATAATTAGTCTTAATAAAAAGTTATATTTAAAATTCTCTATAACAAGAGTAGAATATTGTTTACTCATTTTAAATTATATGAAAAATTATTTTAAACTATTATGTATATCATTATTATTAATATATAATAATAAATTATCACATAATAAATGCTTATTTATTTATCTATTATGTCAATTTATTTTTATTTAACAATTATCGATATTATTATCAATATTTTTTTGCTTTACGATTCGATTTCTGTTGTACTTAAATTATAATTTCTTTTGTACTTTAATCGATATTGTTATTTAACGGTTCGATATTATTTCTGTTGTACTTAAATTATAATTTCTTTTGTACTTTAATCGATATTGTTATTTAACGGTTCGATATTATTTCTTTCGTGTCTTAATCGATATCTTTTGCCTTGCATATTCATAATTTCTTTCGTATCATTATCGATATCTATTGTTTAACGAATTATAATTATTTTATCGATAATTATATAAATATCATGATCATTGTTTATTTATCACATAAATTGATTAAAAGTAAAGTGTTCATAACTGGGCAGGTAGAGTGCTAATTGAAGATCAGTTATTCGTACGTAATTTAGGACCTAATTTTACACCTTTTATCATCTTTAGAAGTTTTCAAACAGTTAGGGATAACAAATATGGCGAGTTTTACAAATTTAAACCACAAATCAATTTTCAAATGCAATGATGATCGTGAAATGTTGGGTATTATTATGAATAGGGTTAAGAAAGAGTTTGAGAGCGATAATATTGTTGTTTGCATGTCGAATAAGTTGTTTTGTTGTTTTAAATAAAACTGAATATATTTCATTAGGTCATTCAATATTAAATGATAAATTCAAGAAACTAAGGGGTGATACAACCTTAAGAAGACAATCTGACTAAAAAAATTCTTAAGAAACTATATAGAGATAGGAAACTTAATTTGAGTTCATTTCGAGAAACTCAAAGCATGGTTTTATGTATATTTTACCAAAAAATCCATAAACCTGTACACTTTGCTCGTCCAATCATAGCTACCTATAATGCATATTCATAAGTACACAGCTGATGTGCTTCAAAAATTTAAATAATGAACACTATTCTTACGTAAGGGATCGTATATGTTCGCAAAACGTTGACATTCCGGATAAAATAATGCTTTCATTTGATGTTATCCCACTTTTCACTAATGTTCCTTTATTAGAGGCGATAAAATTAGCACCGGGTTATTGGTCGGTACCGAGTTTGGGAAACAGTAGATGTTGACGATTAACATTTGGGGAATCCTCTAGCATCAGTACTTTTAGAACTATGTATGAGGAATTGGGAATTGGCACACCTTTAAAACATTGGTTATTCATACATGACTTAAGTACGTAGATGACATTTTTATTCTTTTGAAGAAACCGTGCGATCCAGATCACTTCTTGAATATGCTAAATGCTTCAGATGGTAATATTCAGTGAACATTAACGAAGGAATCAAATTGTGTCTTATCTAGATGTTAACATAATATGATTACCCACTAATATAGTTCAAGCTGATGTTTCCCAAAAGACTAAAAAATATCCTAACATTGTTAATTGGAGAAGCAATATCCCTAGGAAGTGGAAGATTTTTGCTGCTTCCTCTCCTTTCTTTAGAGCCAATGAAATCTGATCTAGTATCGATATAATAAAGAAGAGGGATGATATCATTAATAAGATCCTGGTAACTAGTAGATATCCTACTTGGGCAGTTAAAAAAATCTTATTTCCAAGGAAATAATGCTAGGACGAAACTTATATATCCTCAACGAGAATCAACATATTATGATAAATTGAAGGTACACCAAAATGATTAAGCATATAAAGGGATCGGAAAGAGGCAGAAAATCAATTGTTTATAACACAAAAATGCCAAGATAAAAAACAACATTTTAGACGGAACCTGATTAAAATCGAGATGGTGTTGTATATCAAATACCATGTGAGGGTTGTGATGATGTTTATATAGGTCAAACAGGGCAAGAAAGGTTTTGACCTACATAAATATTATGTCAAAAAAGGAACAGGATCCGGCGCTGTTATAGACCATTCCTTAAACAATAATAAAATATCTTTCTAAAATAGTTTAATAATTTCCATGAAAAACGGTATTTTAGAACGAAGAATACAGGAAGTATTTTTATGGATAAAAATATATTAATGCGTAATAATAAACCAGATATTGATCTTATAACTAATTTTATATAATTATAATTAAATGTTTTGTTTGCTAATGCAGTAGATAAGTTTTGCTTAAATTTTTTATTTTATTCTTTATGTTTGTTTATTTTTATTTATTTTAATTTAAGTAAATTAGTAATTTAATTAAATTAAATTACTAATTTAATTTAAATTAGTAAATGTTTAATTATTTGTTTTAACAAAAAGAAGCTATTGCGTAAAAATAATCTAATTAATCCACTGAGTAATTAATAGACAACTAATTAATTAATTAACAACTAGCACATCTAGTTGTTTAATCTACTGCGTAATCCAATCTATCCACTAATCAAATATAATTTAAAATGAGTGAACAATCAATTTATTGCAATATATGTTCACAAGTTATATTTATAATTCGCTATAGCAAGTAGTATATTGAAACAAAGTTGTTAGCATTGTGGTATAATTGATGTTAGTGTTTAATAGGAATGTCACAGAGACAGTAAAAGTGTAATTCATATAACGAATTTTCAAATGCAACTGCATACATCATCCGAAATCATAAAAGTACAATTAAACATTGAATTGCATTACAAAAATTGTGAAAATATGAGTTTTTAAATGCACCATTTATGATTCTTAATGATGAATGCAGTTTATTATTGTTGAATATTACCGGATTTGGATGTAATTTTATTAAACAAAAAATATTGCTTAAAACTGTGGCTTGAAATTAAATTCAAAAGCTTAGATTTAAATTTATTTGAAACAAATTTAAATGAATAATTTTCAATCAAACTACTATAAATAGTAATTCATTAAAGTAGTAGATTAATATTAATTTTATTTATTCTAATTTACAATTTAAAATTTAATGACATATAACTAATTTTGTACGTATGATATTTTAAACAACTGAAAGTCAACATTGTGATGAATACTTATAAATAGTTTTGGAGAATCCCTGAACACTCTTAAAATCTGGACCTTACAGATAAATCTCAATAGGCATAAACTGATCTAGGGATGTGATAGCTGATAGACTGTGATGGCTTCCAATACCCAATGATGTCCGTTCCCTCATTTAATTATTAGTAACAGCTATAAAGGCGTATCGCTTTGTGATCCGGGGGCAAGATACAATAGTATTTATATAATATAATGCTGAATCACTTTGGTGATCGACTGTGGACTGTAAGGTGTCTTGTAGTAATCATTCTTATGGTGTACAGTTCCTAACTGTGGTGGAGGAACCCTGAACACACCTTAAATCTGGACCCTACTGATCAAGCTTAATTAACAGAAACTGTCTAGGGATTTGATTGCTGATGGACTGTGATTTTTTCTAATTCCCAGTTATGTCCTATTACTCCGTTTACTTATTAGTAACAACTATAATTCCGAATCGCTCTGCGATCCGGGAGTAGGATTCAATTTTTTATATATAATTTCAAAGCTTTCGGATAACCCGTCTTCAGCAACGATTTAAAAACACCACTGTGTGAGTTTGAAAATTTTACGTATTTATACGTTGAATCCGGAAGAGTTTTGATCAATTAAACATTTTATCAATATTAAACATTCCTTCACGACATCATGACATTTTGGTAGTCAGACTCCTGATGAGCGCATGGCTACAAATATGTGGAAGAAAACGGGCGAAACGAAAATGGCTATGGCAATTATGCCATTATTACTCAGTGTGTATGGAATTGGAAGTCATGAAGGAAGAATTCTGTAGCTGGTTTAAATGCCAAAGCCATATAGTGTGATCTAACAACTATTCAATAGATAAATAAATATCCATCAAAAGATCACCAGTCCCGATTTCAATCGATTTTAATGATATCATACTAAAAAATCTATGATAGACCTGATTAAATGTAGGACGTTTAATCTCCAGAATGTAGGACATTCTGGAGATCATAATAAGAGGTTTCATATGCTGTGTGAAATCTGGTAATCCTGGATTTGTAGCCTAGCAGTCAAGAGCGCAAGCCAAGTACGGAGAACGACAGCTCTCCGTACTTGGCTTGCGTACTATCCGAGTACGGAGAGCTGTCGCTCTCCGTACTCGGATAGTTTGACTCGGATAAGTCAAATTTCAAAAGGATAAGTGGTAATTTGACTCGGATAAGTCAAATTTCAAAGGAGAAGAGTTGATAGTCAGCCTTCTGATGAGCCCGGGGTTACCAACATGTGACAAAAAGCGGTCGAAACGAAAACGGCTGTGGCAATGGTGCCGTTAGTAGTCATAGTGTATGGAATTGGATATCATGAAGGAAGGATTCTGTAGCTGGTTTTCAATGCGAAAGTCACCTCGTGTGACCTAGCAACTATTCATTACATAAATAAGCATCCATCAACGGATCACCAGTCCCGATTTCAAACGATCTTCATGATCTCATACGATAAAATCTATAATAAACATGCCAGAGAGCATCTCGGACAATGCAGTTTCTGGAGATCATAATAATCTGTGATAATAATAATCAATGCAGTTTCTGGTAATCCTGGATTCGTAGACTAGCAGTCAAGTGCGCAAGCCAAGTACAGAGAGAATATCGGAAGAGTCAAATTTCGGAAAAGAGAGGAGTTAGTAGTCAACCTTTTGATTAACTCGGGGCTACCAATATGTGACTGAAAGCGGGCGAAACCAAATTGGTGCCGTTAGTAGTCAGAGTATATGGAAATGGAAGTCCTAAAAGAAAAAATTCTGCAGCTGGTTTTCAATGGAAAAGTCGGCTTGTGTGATCTAGCAACTATTCAATATTATCACCTGCTCTGGGACATCCAATGGTATACTCCTAAATAAATCATTATGTTTTCCTCATGAAGAGGCATAAACACCAAACGGCATTCTATATATCCTCATCAGACTAAGAAATAGAACCGAATTATTCTCGCAATATTTAAAGTCGCTACGTATGCCCAGTCATTCTATGTGTGACGACAAACTTCGACAACGGTAGACGCGCTTCGCTCTTACGGAGCTCAACAGTACCGTGACTTCAATAATCATCCATAGGCACCTTAACACACGCTTAAACAGTGTTTAAAGCTCGAAAAACATAACTACCCTTAATCTGAATCATTAGAGGGAATTTGGCATAAGTTCTGTGCATAGCGGTGCGTATTGCAGCTTTACCATGCATCAGTCGCAATCTATCGTTCATCCCTCACCTCGCCCCTGAGTTCACAACTAACTACTAACCAGGTATCCGCTTTATTTCACCTTTGGTCAACCACCATATTTGATTGCATTCTTACTATCCGTTTGCATATTATGAATGATCTCATCATGCTCCTTTGCTTGAATCTGATTGCTGCATGTCCAAACGCAATTTCATCGTCTTTTTATGAACGCAATCGGTCCATTATATGGACCGATTTACTGGTAATATACATGCATTAGAATTAAGATGGGACCAATAAGAATTATACAACATAATCTTCATAATCTTTATATGAATATGATATAATCTTTGATAAATGATATAAATGAATTACTAATTTATATCAATTTGCTATTTTTAATTTCAATGCTATTGTTATTATTTTTGATTAGTTAACTTTATGTGTTCATAAATCATAATTATTATAAAGATTTGTAACCATTATCAATATTATGCAACCAAATTGAACTACTTTTATTATGACATTTTTTATTTTCTCTATTGTCTAATATTTTTACACTTTATTTTATTATTTTTGATTAAAAATAATAACTTTTATTATTTTTTGAATAATTTTTTATTGTTATCGGATATGTTTATACTTTCTTACTGTTTTATCAACAGAATTGCTCATTAAGTTCGAAGATACGCTGTCACATTGCAAATTAAACATTTAATTTAATGTTCAATGATACATTCGTTGTGCTCTTAAATTGTTCAGGGCGTTTAAAATCAAGAGGAATAAAAGGACTATTACAATAGCCGAAAATTTGTGAGCAATAATTTAATATTTTATTATTCCTCTGGATGTTTAAACGCCCTGAGAAATTGAATTTAATCGTAAATAGGCATACAATCAGTTGAATGAAGATCGTTTAATTAATCGTTCAATAGATCTACTAAAAGTTACTGACTAAAATCATATACTAAAATTTGCTCTCAACTTACAATTTGGTAAAATGGTTTGTCAGATTATTGATTAATTGTCTAAATCATTAAACATATCCCCTGATCTAATTACTCGTTCAATTATGTTTAAAGCGGAGACTAGTTTACTTTTTATCAGTTTCACATGACAGCTATATCGTTTTGAATAAAAAATGCCTGATTTAGTTATTTGCTTTTGTGGTTAATGGGAAAGCTCATTTTACGTTATTAGAGGGACTAAATAATTTGTTTAAAAGTAATTGTGAGTATATTTTGAACATTTTATACTTTATAAATAGTAAATATTTAATTCAATCAATGCTTAAATATTAATAATAACACATATGTTAATAAAATAAAAATTATTTCCATTAAATAATATATACAATTAATTCTATGGACTTTAGGGCTCGATTACTTAAATCATTGTTATAATTTAATAATTACATATTATTTATTTAACAAGCAGACGAAGCGAAACATGATCCATAACAAAACATATACGTTTTGTCGTCTGTTTCGACGTGTTCATATTTTATCCCAAATATATAAAATTCAACTGTTAAAATGTCATTAACGAAATTATATCTTAATATTGAGGTCGTTTTTGAATTGATTTGTATTCTAAATTTCATTTAAATATTAGTTTTTATAATTTACAAAGCGAAATGTTATTATATAAAATACAAGTTCTTTTTGAAACAAAAAGTATTTTGGGATATGATCATCCATATCATATTATGATCATCATAATCTGATATAATGGTCATTCATCGTAATTAAGGACAATACAAAATTACATTTATATTTTGTATTTTTTGACAAATACGAAATGTTTTATAAATAGTAAATATTCAATCGTATACTAAACTCCGCTCTCAACTTAATATTTAGTAAAATTGAATCCTTTTTTATGAATTTTTTATATTTTTATTATATTTGTAAATAAATAATCATTTTTCTTATTTTTAATTATTTAAATTTCAATTCTTTAATGACTTAATTTTATATTTATCAAAAAATAAAAAATAATCTAATTATTCAGTTTTATTAAATCATGCAGTTATTTTTCAAAAACAGAAATACATCAATTAATTATAATTAGTTATAATTAATTTAAATATATTTTTAAAATAATTTTACCTCGAAGTTCATCTTCATATGACAGTCGAACAACCTTAAGCATTGTCAACACGACAAATAGAAAACCATAGCATACTCCAGCCCAGATACTGACACATAATATCGCAAGACAGTTTGTTCCTAGCATCTAAATGTTCAATTATTAAAAATATAAAGTGAAGCAAAATGATCTGAGCGAGCCTTATTTTATAAGAATCTTATTTAAGCTAGTAATAATAAAACTAGCCAATCAACAAGCACGATCATTGAATAATTTATTAATACATGAATAAAATCATTTAATTAAATCATTTAATCATCTCGATGTTCGAAAAGATGACAGAAATATCTAGTAAAGATTTGTTGCCTTAACAAGTGTTAATCATTATATAATGACTAAAATTGATAAATCAGATAATTTTCTTTTAACCAATATGTCAGCCTGCTGCATTCATGGTACACGTTCAGCGATTTTTTGGGCATGCACAGGCACTATGCTCAGTACAAACACTTTGTAACATGGTGTGGAAGATAAATTTTTATATAATTTATATATTTATCTCGGACCCATTTATAGGCAACCTATTGGGTTTTATTGTAAAATTTCACTATAAAACAATTGCGTAGTATTTTTTATAATTTTAAATATTAAAAAAAAATATCTTAAAAAAAATCTTTAAATAATTTAATTTTTTCAATGATCATATATTATCATATATGATTAATAAATGATTATGATTATGTACGATTCATATATGATTCATATTTGAATTTATATGTCAATACCAAGTATCTTAGTTCGATCCAATTTAATATTGATATTGATATTTTATAAATGTAGATTACCTTTGTTATGCTCACTGTGATACTCGAACGATATCCTTGGAAACTCATCATAGGTATACTGATCACTGATATAAGAGTACCAAGCACACCGCCAGAAATATTTACTAAATATAAAGAAAAATAATCATGTTGATTATTCAATTAGTATTTTCAAGTTGAGTTAACAAATATGGTAATATAGTAATTTAACCTATGGTAATATAATATTACTATATTATATCATTTTAGACTTATTAAAAATTTATTGACTAAAAAATTGTTGCAAATTTGTATTAATCAAATAACTGAGTATTAAAAATAACGATAAATAATTATAAATAAAATTGTAATTTAAAATAAAAGTCAATTTTTATGAATTGACTAATAACTATTAGACGATGTATCATAATGAGGATTAGAGATCATAAAGAGGAACTGCTCTGTTATCAGATTTATGCCGCTATTCTGCGACCCAACATAGCAGCTGGGCCAAATTTCTGCTAGCGACATATTTTATTGTTCATCAATCAAAAGTTTCGCTTAATAGTTTAAATAATTTTTTAATCATATTGTGTTGATATATATATTTTTTTATATATATTTTTAAATGTTTTAATAATAAAAAATTGTGTTGATATATAAAAAAATATAATATTTATATGTTTATATATTATCTGCTGGGTATTCCATCGTAAATCTATCTAGTAGGCATTGTAAGTCCTCAGGACAAGAAGCCAACAAAACAATACCACTGCAAAAACAAAGATGGTATCCTGATGGAACCAAACTGAAAACCGACATCCGACAGAGCAGCCTGTTTCTTAAAGGCTGCTCAACGTCAGCACGAAGCGTGCTGACGTTGCCTCAATATAAATATGAACGAAACACAACAGTAATGCTTAATTTGAGCAATATCCATTCTGAGCACTTCATTGAGCAATGCCTTATCTACAAAAATTTGTTTATTGTGAATTTCACTTTGATCTATGTTTCAAATTTGATCTAGTTAATTTTAACTGTTTAAAAAATTTGCTTTAAACATATTTTGGAAAGCGTAGGGTAATAAAGATTTTCATGATAACAGAACAAAACAGGATTAAAATATGTAATACATGCATAAATGAAAATGTCATAAGAGAAAATGTCATTGCCGTATTTTTCATAAGAGAAAAAGACGGCAATGTCAGACGATTTTAGCTGAGTTATCTTCTTATAACAACGGGTAAAGGGGATCAGATCCTTCCAACCTACATCAGTGCGCCACCTTTCGTTAGAACCACTCGGGGTCTCTCACACACCTGATGGTTCAGTCAAGTCGAACAATAGTAGGCAATCGCGAAGTGAGGAACTTAAGAAACCTCGGAATTTACTATGTCGGACGTCCTCTAGAAAAGAAGACTAATTCCGAGATTGCCCAGGTACCCCATGGGCGCACCTGAGCATTCTCACTAAATGACAGATGCTGGGCCAATTTCAGGGCCCATTTAGCTTTCTTCAGTACACTTTTGAATTTAATCAAGTCTAATCAAGTCGACAATTTTATAGTATACCACAGGTATTTTATTCGATGTGTAAAGAAGATGAGTAGTTGATTGTTTAATATGAAAGAGAGGGCTGATATTGCTAGTCTCTTTAGTTTTTTCTTTATCGCAGGGGCACCATTAAAAACAACCACCTGCGATTTAGAGAAGTTGGTAATAAGATTGGACGTGGTTATCTGATCTTTTAATCTTGAAAATAAGCTTGAAAGAAGCGACTGATGTCCGAGACTACAACTATGCACCTGCGTCTAGAAAACAGGATATGGTATCATCAGCATATACCACTATGTGTTGATCGAGTTTAAATGTCTTAAAGAGGATGCTAGAAGCAGCAAGATATAAGATAGAAGAAAGTGGGGAACCTTGATCCACACCTCTAATGGGGTAGAACTGACGAGCAATCGGGTCATCTTCAAAAAAAGAACCGCTTGGTGTACAACAGTATCTCCACCCTGTTAAGAATTCTCGCAGGCAACCCGAAGGACCTAATAGAAGAGATAACAAAGGGAATGGGAATGCGGTCAAATGTACTGGAAAAGTCAAGGAATAAAGCAACAACGAGCTGATAACTGTTGTTCTGAGAGAACCGGTGCACCTCACTAACTACCGAATGGACCTAGCGACCTTTGTCAAGCCCATGGAAACTCGATGGGATTAAGTTACGCCTACTTTGATGGTCGCAGATTCTACACGCAAGCGGTTTTCGTAGATGGAGATAAGGGAGTTTTGTATCGAAACAGGGCGCAGATATTTAGTGCATGAGACAGATTTTCTCTTTGCTAAAAATATTCTGCGGCTAATATTAATACCGGCTGCATCGGACGGTGAGGCTAACAGCATGGTGATGGTGACTGATCTTATCTGATCAACTGTCACAAGCTGACAAACACGAGAAGAAAGTGACGCATGGGATCTGGAGGTGCCCGGAATTGGACCCTGGGCGTTCAGGATATCGCTAACCGATAAATCCCCGCTCCTGAAGTCACTCCAAGGTGGATTAACTGGGGAGAAAGAATGGTTCCATAATTATGTAGGGCTAGTGACCCCACCAAAATTCTGTCAAGACCTATTTCGCCAATTCAAAATGATGCCCTCTCCTTCCACATACAAGCTTCTCTTTTTTGAATATATTCAGGAAGGAAGACAGATAAATTAAGACGAGCAATGCTCGCTCTATCTCTACTCAGCTGGAACCTATAACTAATGCTCCAGTATTCTTTCGAGAGAACCTGCTTGAGGGAAACAGAAAGATTAGGAAGTTTTAGCATTTTAGCTAGTACATTTAGTTTTGTTAGAGTAAGACCCTCTCTAACGTTTTAGCATTTTAGCTACGACTTTTATAGGTAGTCAAAATTATCGCGGTAGCTTGCGAATAGAGTTAGGAATTAAATAGGGTCAGGCTCGCATTTCCTACGACTAGGAAGTGTTGGATCGCTGCCTGGAAAAAGACTACTCTGATTGGATAAAGTAAAATCTCCTCATCAGCAGCGTGTCTTTCATACGAGGTGGACAGTTTTTGGCGTGACTGCTCAATACAGGTAGGCTTTAAAAGCCACCTCTCGTGTAGCAATAGTATGTCAAGGAGTGAATATGTTTTTGTGCAATGAAAGGTGGGGGAAAGCACCTTTCAATGAAAAGCCACCTCTCGTGTAGCAATAGTATGTCAAGGAGTGAATATGTTTTTGTGCAATGAAAGGTGGGGAAAGCACCTTTCAATGAAAAGCCACATCTCGTGTAGCAATAGTATGTCAAGGAGTGAATATGTTTTTGTGCAATGAAAGGTGGGGGATTAATGCAGCACTATGCGAAGTGCTGCATTAATCAAACGACCAGTTCTGTCGTTGAAGTCACCAAGTAACATGTCATAGTCGCTACCCAATATACGGTACAGGTGGTCTCATTTCTTGTGTATCTCTCACGGCCGAATATTGATATTGGCTACTACTGATGGGTTTACCGTTATTCCAGAGTGTTATCGCTAAACAAGTAATGACTGGACAAGAGTAGTTTAATAGGAAGGATGATATTAAGTGGCATTTAACTAAGGTTAAAACTCTTTGAGAAGAAGGAGAGTAAGGTGGGTTATGTACGGAGTAAAGTGGGAGGATATGTGCTTTGAAAGAAATCGAGTTATGTCCTGTGGAGACCAGATGGATCTAGTTTTCTAAAAGACTATAACATCTGCATCTCGACCAGATAAAAGGCCAAGGGCAGAAACACTTTCCGAATTCCACTGACGGACGTTCAGTAAAACCGGTTCGGAATTACTCACCATGTAAAGGTAGAACTTAGAAGGGACGGCGAACCCACTAATTTAGCCCAGAGAGGAGAAGGTTATCCATCCGGCCTTCGAAAGGGCAACCTTCCCGTGGGGGCTATTGTGCTAGTGGAGGAGCGTCTTTTTAGATTGCTTGTCTTGGGGTGTTGATGGAGATGTGACTGGCGTTAGAAACGAATTCATGAGATTTTGAGCATAGTCTCTATTGCCGCAATACTCGCACGATGCAGGCTACAGTACTGCATGCAGAGAATGTTCGTATTCCTTTAATGAGCCTAGCACAACACTTTTCATTGTGACGTGAGGAGATCCAGTGCCCCATGCATGACAATTGTTGCAATGGGGGTAAGTCAAATTGTTGGATTCTATGTGCTGGATCTTCAGGTTATACCCCAAGAAGAGGCTAAAAGCCAATTTTGAAATGAGAGGGCACTCTTTTCTGTTGTGGAACCGAATGCTATGGGTGGAGGGGTGTCCTAAGTTCAATCTATCCAATCTGGTAACCAAGGTTCGTAGATGATCGTCAAAATATTTGTTTCTTGAAAGTGGAATAATAAGTGTAACGGAGACGAAGTGATATAGCTTATTTACTGGTAAAAGGTCGGCAGAAGCATCACATACTTTATTTTCCATAATTTAGTCTTCACTAACCTTCATTTCGTCATTTGAGATGTTCTTTTTAGACAAATTTGTCAAAGCGGATGGTGTGACGTATCAAAGTTTTATCTAGAAAAACGTTTCGAGATTTTACGTGTTTAGGATCAAGTTATGTTTAGAAACCGAGTCGAATAATCGTCAGCCAACATTAAAAGAACCGAAACGAGTAACGTAGGTATTGGATCAGTAGCTGATGAGGTTCACCAATACTGAAATGTAGCTTATTGCTCTTGGCATACAGATAATATTAAAGTAAAGTTAAAGTTCCGCTTCAAATTAGGTGTTACCTTACATTTTATGGCACGTACAGTATAAAATCAACTCTGAGAAAGATAAATCACTTTTATCAATCTCGGGCGCGAACAACTCATTTGAGCGCAATTTTAAATTACGTTTTATCAAGTTTTTAAATCGTCAAAAATGTTTTATCCTAATTAAATATAGTGCAACTAAAGTTTTGTTTATTATTTTAATTATTTTATTACATTTAGCAGCAAGACAGAATCAAAGAATTGCGAAGATTGCTAACTGGTATTTTTCAAACTACAGAATTCTTGCTTCTGAAAAGTTTAGACCAACTAAACATCAAAGTTACTAGAATTTGAACAAATTTCAATAATCTGCAATAAAAGCAGATGAGTGATCGTCGACTAACATTAAAAGCACCGAAACGTGAGACGTAGATATTGGATCAGTACCTGATGAGGTCCACCAATACTGAAATGTAGCGTACTGCTGTTTGCTTATAGATAGAATTAAAGTAGAATTAAGTCATCAGAGTTTCAATTATAATGATGATTGCACAGTGATTGTATAAACTTAAAATGGGATATATCATGTATTTCAACTGAAATTTACATGTATTTGACTGCACATGTGCTTCAACTACTAAAAATTATTGCTAAATAACACTAAAAGTTGGTGTTTAATAATTTTAAGAGATAAAATTGAAAAATTATACTTACAAAACAGAATAATATAACTTTAAAATTTGACAGCATGTGAACTTTGCAGCTTTTTAATTAATTTTAATTAATTAATTAATTTAATTAATTAACTAATTAATTAATTATTTAGTTAATTAATTAATTAATTTAATTTACTTGTGAACTTTTTAATTAATTTTTTTATTAATTAAAATTAATTTTAATTTTATTAAAATTAATGTTAAATTAAATAAATTAAGAATTATTATCATAAAGCATTAAAATTTTACGTGGTCCAATACCGTGGTTTGGTTATTGGACCACGTAATAGTCGTTATTTAAAGATATATTTAAATAAATCGTTATTTAAAACGATATTTTTATTTATACGATTTTTTTATTTATTAATCATTTATCTAATGAAAAGTTATAATTAAAGCTCAATATAAAGAAACTTCTTGTGATAGTAGAACACACCACTACATGTATCTGCAGGATCATCAATCTTAATGAAAGTTAGAAGCTTGCTTATTAGTGAGTAGAAAAGAGCCGTGCAAATTCCAATTACAATAGACGCCCAGTAAGGATAGAAACCGGACCCAGCTGATACAGCCACCTAAAAATGAGCACTTTTAAGTTGTATGCATGCATAAAATATTGTATAAGCGGCATCTCTTTATTTACGGTTTGACCGCTTGAGTATATTCCTTGATTAAAATAAAATTTTCTACATGTTTCATTTATTTTAGTTTTATATATTATATTTGATAATTGATTTTAACTATGAAGTTTATAAAATGACGTCATAAGCGTAATCAATGACGTCATAACTATGATAACTTGTTTTACTACTTATTTTAATTTATTTTATCTAGTCTTTGTTATGTACTTTTACAATTATTCTAAACAAATCGTAAAAAATTCTAAAATATTTAAATTATCTGGTATTTTATTTAATATTATTAAATAATAAAATTATTTAATATTAAATAATTATATTATTAATATTAAATTTATATCTTATACAAATACTTAAACAACAAATACTTAAGATACTTCTATGTTGACATCCTTAATTCACTTATTGTTTTAAAATTATCATCTGTACTTTATCTAGTCTTTATCATAATTTATTTTTAAAAACAAATAATCATAATCTGCATTTGCGAATACCTTGGAAAATACCTTATACCGCACCCTAAAGCACTAAGTTTGGTGCATTCATAACGTATTATTAATCAGCATTTATATTTACGGTTTGGTTGCTTAGGTATTTTCTTTGATTAACATAAAAGTTTCTACATGTTTCATTGACTTTAGTTTTATATATTATATTGGATAATTGCTTTGAACAATGAAGTTTATAAAATGACGTCATTAGCGTAATCAATGACGTCATAGCTATTATTACTTTGACACGCGTTGTTTCATCGCATCGTACTTGAACAATGTGATGCAATATAAAACAAATGGGTTCATTGGTTTTATTAAGTAATTTATTTCTAAATAATAAATTCACTAATTTATAATTAATAATTTATTTTAAGAAAATAAATTAATTTCATTTTACCAATTTATTTATCTAGTTTTTATCACAATTTGTTTTTACAAACAAATAATTATCATCTGCATTTGCGAAAACCTTGGGGAAAGCATAAATTCTATCAACTTTAAACAACTTATCAATTAAATTATTAAGTATGTGGTTGTCTCACTTAGTAAAGTCAATTATTACTTTTGAACAATATTGTCAGAATAAAACAGTTGTTTACAAATTCAAATCAAAATTGGAAAAAATAATATCCATATTATTATATTATCCATGTTTATGTTAGGATTCAAGATGAAATTCATCTTCTAGCTGAGATAAGTACTCATATTATAGCATTAGTAAGTTGTAGTAGATGTTGTTATTCAGTGCCTATTTTGTTCACTTTAAATTCTAATGTGGTGGACGATATGATTATGTTCAATGTACTTAAATTAAACGTATATTTTAATGTTCAGATTAACATCTTACAGTGTAAGATGTTAATTCAATATTGTAACTTGAGATGTTAACTTCAAATAATATAAAATGTTTTTATAACTTCAAATATAATAAATTGTTATTATAACTTCAAATATTATAAATATTATTATCACATCAAATATTAACTTTATATATTATGAATCAGATCAGCTATCTAAGTATACGCATTTTATATTATTTATAAATTAAAAATACTGCTAAATAAAATAAATAATTAAATAATTAATAATGAAATACTAAATAATTAAATTATAAATAAAAAAATTATATAAGATTTGATATAATTTATAACAAGTTAAAATAAAAAATTGAAATTTAAAATAAAAGTCAATTTTTATGAATTGACTAATAAATAACAGACGTTGTATAAGAATAAGGATTAGAGGTCATCAGGAAGAACTGCTATGTTAACAGAACTGATATGATTTCGATTATGTACATTTCTCAAGAGTATAATTTCCTTTTCTTTATCTAAAGTTTTACCTATAGATACTAGTAATTATTAATAATTATGTCCAGTCTAATAGTTTCAATTGTAAAATGCAAGTGTCTTAACCTTAAAATTGTATTTTGCTAAAAACTAAATTGAAAAATCGAATTTTATAACTTTCGATTCTTTATTACTTTAAAATTATGTTATTAAAAAGTAAAAGCATAATTAAATTCTGTTTGAAATACCATTCCGGCAATCATCGCGTTGCTTATTGATAGATGCATTCGGCGTTTAAGCATCTTGCCTTTATATTCCACTAAAATTAACAATAATGTATGATTCATTATAAAAAAATGCACTTATGCACTTACATATCTTTGAAAGAATTGTGAATATAATAACAGATGAAGATCCAGACAGAAATGTAACTGACAGTGATCGTGGTGCATATGATAAATTCAAATTATATGGTCCGTTTGAATGACAGTTTAAACAACACAGCCCAAGTGCAACCATCATGTATCCTGTAGTTGTTAGCTGTTATTGAATAATGTAACACGTAAGTGTTTTAGTTAACGATAAGATTAAATCTACCGGAAGATTATGGCCAAATATGGGTATTTGCCGTGGTGAAAATCTTGTAATACGCGGACCTAGTATAAATGTACCGATGAGTCCAGATACACCTGATGTTACCGCGACAACTGTAGAACCACCAACATCCTGCAATAATTATTAAACAGAATAAGTTATCTGTATATAGCCGCTGTTCTAAACACACTAGATATTAGTTTTAATTTTAGCAATTAGACACACGTGATTTTAATAGAAATTTTAGTTATTTGGTTAGCATTTTGCAAAATACCGTAAAATATTTAAAAATAAATATTTATTGGATATGTAGCATCAAATGCCTATTGAAGAAAGCGTAAAATGTTTATCGAAGATATCATTAAATGCAAGAGTCCATAAAATGAAATATAAGGCATTCCTGCAATGAAAAACAAATCCTATTATTGCAGTCATGTTAAACGAAATCGATTTAATATCTCTATATCATTCACGTCAAAATTAAGAGTTTTATTTTTACGTAAATTTAGTTTAATTTTCAATTAAATTAAAAGTTCAATTTTAAACAAATGTAAAATCATGTAAGATACTCTGAATTAAAATATTAATCTTGTTGTTTCAGTTAACCAAAAGTTTAAATTTTGTTTTATACATCGTTTATTAGACATCCCAATAACATTTTTCATTAAATCCAACAAAGTTATGGTAAAACACTATTTTTAAGTTAACTAAAGCAATTTTATAACAAAACTATCAAGTGCCTTTTCTAATAAGTTCACGCTGTTGATCGAATTATTTGATTATTGAAAATCATTCAGTTATGAGAATGCATTGTAAAGTATTTATGATAATTTAGCATTTAATAGGCGTCATATTTATATACTCGAAATATAACATTTTTAAACCAACATTTTTAATCAAACTATTGCACACTTTCCAGTTAGTTTAAGCAAAATACAAAATTCAATCTTTATAACTTAATACGAAAGAATCCAATAAACTTTACAATTAACCCATGATGATGATTTGAATCTTTAGATTATAGTTTAACTTGCTACACTGCATATCTACTCAGGCACAGATGTGCATTGACATCAATGTCATAATAAACGGCATTAAGATTTTGGAAATTGCAATGGACTGTATTAATAAAATGAAGCAAACAGTAGTTTATTATAAGACAAGTTTTCAAACACTACAATAAATAATTTGGGTATGCTACCGGTAAATTTATAATTAAAAAATCTAAGTCTAAAAGGATTCTAACTTGCATAATTTTAAATCATTAATTAACAATTAAATATCAAAGGCAAACTACACGTGAAACCATTATATTTAAAAAATAATATTTGCTTGTAATCTAAAACTTGTGTAATTTAATTTCAAATTATAAAAACAGCTTATAATTATTCTTTATCAAAGCAAGTATGTAAAAAACTATTGGATACTTTAAAATATAACTATTTGCGTATCAATTATAAAATATATTAAAAATACAATTAAAAAATTATAATTCATTATTGTTTCTTTGTAAATTTGCTTTTTATAAAGGATAAAATCCGAAACCAGCTGATAACGCACCCTAAAGCACTAAGTTTGGTGCATTCATAACGTATTATTAATCAGCATTTATATTTACGGTTTGGTTGCTTAGGTATTTTCTTTGATTAACATAAAATTTTCTACATGTTTCATTGACTTTAGTTTTATATATTATATTGAATAATTGCTTTGAACAATGAAGTTTATAAAATGACGTCATTAGCGTAATCAATGACGTCATAGCTATTATTACTTTGACACGCGTTGTTTCATCGCATCGTACTTGAACAATGTGATGCAATATAAAACAAACGGGTTCATTGGTTTTATTAAGTAATTTATTTCTAAATAATAAATTCACTAATTTATAATTAATAATTTATTTTAAGAAAATAAATTAATTTCATTTTACCAATTTATTTTATCTAGTTTTTATCACAATTTGTTTTTACAAACAAATAATTATCATCTGCATTTGCGAAAACCTTGGGGAAAGCATAAATTCTATCAACTTTAAACAACTTATCAATTAAATTATTAAGTATGTGGTTGTCTCACTTAGTAAAGTCAATTATTACTTTTGAACAATATTGTCAGAATAAAACAGTTGTTTACAAATTTAAAATTGAAAAAGTAATATACTTTATAAATATTTCAAAATGCTTAATTTTAAATTATTAATTAGCACTAAAATAGTAGAAGGCAAATTATCTACGCGATCATGATCAATCAAAAGACATAAATAATTAAAAAATTTGAATATACAATTAAAATGCACATTTATAATTTTAATTATTATCATAGTTAAGAACAACAATCAAATCAAGGTTACAAGCGCTCCCATTCGATACAACCATCCATCGTCGCTCCAAATCCAATGGCAAATTGTTGGAAATACAATGCCTATAAAAGTAACAAATACATAATGTAAAAATTCATCTTTCCATTTATATCTAACCGGACATTAAGACGGCGTGTAAGCAATGACCAAACATTGGTAGTCGTTCAGTAAATGAACAGCACGTGCACAATACAGCTTGTAGGCAGATGATGCCATGTAAAAGTATGTGCAATGACGATCCGACATCCAGATTTCTTGAAATAGAGTCGTTGTTTGCCAATATTAGAGAACCGCCGTAGCCAAGAAGTCCATTTGACGGTCTACCGAAAGCAATCGTATAACCGAGAACCCACCATGTCAAGAAAACTATAGCTGAATATACAAATGCGATTAAGAAAACACTAACAAATCATGCTTCTAAACACCTGAAACGATAGTAAATTTTGAAATTGAATGTACTGCATTTTGGCTTCTTGATGAACCACATTCAATTAACACGTAACCGGCGGCAGACACTTGGAATAAATTTAACGTCAACAATTTAACTTGCAAACATCAATTATTTACCGTATACCCCTAATGACCTTGCGCATGTGAAAACTGAAAGAAGGGCATCATCCATTATTATGCTACTATCGTTCATTTATTGCTCGAAAATAGCTTGTGTATACAGTTTTTGAATAAGAAATGACTTTAGTGCAAGAGATGAAGTATCTAAAGTCAATTGAGTCAATATTTACAATCGATTTAAAATGAAAAACAAAAGCACAATGTCTTGCAAACAGAACCCACTTTTAATAAAACATAAGTTTTATAAAACTTATGAATAAATCGTTTGTCGTTTTTGTGTGTTTTATAAAATAATCAAAATAATTATAATAATCTATGACATAAACGGAATATTTGGACGTCTGCATTAGAGGACTAGGTTTTCAACATTAGAATACATTGGATCTTGCAGGATACTCATTCTGTTGGCTTCAAAATTATACGATTTTGATGGTTTGATGTGACTTGAAATTATATATGATTTGTTACTAATTATTGTATTTGCAAATCAGAATAAGAGGAAACGTGATACAAGTTTTATACCTATAGGAATACGAAAGAATTCATATAATATTATAAAAATTAATCAAATTACTGTTGAACCATAATTGTTAAGTTGACATCGCCAATTTTGCATGTCCAAAACTTGTGTCTAAACATAATGTCAATAGCAAACCATCCATATTTCGATAGGAATAGATATTAAAATATGATCGTATTTATTTTAGAAAGTTAATTAAATCTATGAAATCGAATCTATGATTTGATTTTATACTTTTTAGTTGAAGATTGCAAACACGCACATTCATCGGTGATTACCAGTTAATTTGCAACAAGTAGCCCGATAACAGGGTGTCAACTGTTATGTATTAGTTACTTGACATTGTTTGTGATTGATTAAGGAATTTTTATCTAAACGGTTTGTTTTGCCATTATATATTGCAATTTGATCCATCAATTAAGATTATAATTTTATGACTTCAAAATAACAAATTTTAAAAGAATTTATTTTTTTATTTATTGTATAAAAATGAATTAACGACATCGGAAAAAGTAGTTTGGAAATCGTGAGATTAAATGATCAACTTTTTAAAAACGTAGACATCTACAGTTTAGGTTGTAAAGCGCATGCCATTTTTGTGATTTGATTTTAATTCAGTACTTATATATAATAAAAGTACTTCGCATAATGTCATTTTCGAAAAAGATGTTATTAAAGAAAATGCAAAGTGATCTGTTATATCTTAAAACAAGTCTTTGTAAGACAATTTGCTGAATGAATCAGAGAGAAATTTTAAATTTGTAGACTAAATTGATGAGATTAATTTATATATAATATATTTTATTAATATATTTTATTAATAAATATAAATAAATTTGCCTTTAAATATAAATAAAATTATATAAAATATATTATTTGGTAAATAACTTTGAAAAAATAGCTCACCGTATACTGTAAATATACTCCGTATAATGTAAATAGCACACTGTAATTTAATTCAAATTATTCTATATCATAAAAGTGATATTTATCATAAATATGAATTTTATATTAATTTATATTATATTATAATTAATATATTATATATTAATATATTATATATTATAAAAATGTATTGTATTTTAATATATATTATATTTATTATATTATAATATTATAATATTATCTAAATATAATATTATAATAATATTATAATAACATTATTATAATTTTTTAAAGAACAGTAATTTATTAAAAATTTAATTTATAAACAAAACACTTAAAAGCAAGTATTACAGCGGGCAAAATTATAAAATAATTGGTTGATGATTCTATCCTCCATTTGGTATGCTGCAATCATTGGCCCGGTAAATCGACAGCGAGGAGAATCTGATAATCACTGAACCGGAGCGAAATCTCGTATGCAAAGGTAAGTAGCACGGCCAAGCGTAAAGCGAATGACCCGCTTCAACCTGCATAGACATTCGGTATAAGTTCGATTTTGCCGTTTAACTGATTGTAATCGGGCCACCTGTTTATGAACGGGTAAGGTGTATGGACCAAGACCTCCCGAAAGAGAACGAACTTCTCTCCACGTCGACTATTATTTCTTCATATTTCGAAATTTTGCGGTATCCATTGCACACAATATCGTGCGTTGCGTCTCTTTCACAAGTGTTAGTCGGATTTTCGAACATTGTTGTTAGCCGATATCGTTGACGAATAAATATAATGATACTAAGCCACGTTGAAGCACCCAGAGCAGTTGATAATAAGTATGATGCACGCTGCAATGACTCGGAAAAATTAAATTTGACTTCAGATATCCGATTGATGAACTGTTTCATCCTTGATTGAACTATCTGCTTCGCAATTGAATTCTGAAACTGACGAAGCATTAGCCTTTCACGTGCCGAGGAGTATGAATTACACATTCTTAAAGATGCCGCACAGATGAAGGTTGGATCCATGACACCGATTCCACCCAGTTTTATTGGAGATGTCAGTAGCGTTGCCACGCCATGTTTCAATTTTCGTTGTGTCAGCGTCGCTAGAAATTCGTCTACGACAACCTTTTTTAGTCGAAACAATTGCTGTTCATTGCACTCAACTGTCCTTAAAAATGGGAACCATTTTCATTGAAGTGAATGAAAAAACACAGCAAAAGCAACATTATGATCGATTCTGCAAATATCTAAAAGTCGGCACAACATTAATGACCATATCTGTATACGTTTCATAATAGTATTTTCCATAAAATTATCTACACCAATTGCCAATCCTAGTATATAAATACCGTCATGTTTTTCTTAAATATTTCTTAATCCCTCAAAGATTTCTGTGTTCTCTTGATGTCTAAGCAAAATTGTCTTTACAGGGTTCGCAGTATAACCATATTTAGGACCATGTTGTTTAAGTATACTCCATACTATTTACAGTTCCTTTATTGGACCAACAAAGTTTGCGTCGTTCGCATACCATCGCTGTGTTTCATTTGAACATTGCTCTTAGATGCGACGTATTAGTGGCGGTGATGACATCGCAAATATCAACATTGCAAATGGATATCCCTGTGTTATACCAGTCCGTGAATAAATTGATTCAACGCCAAGCACTAGTTGGGCATCGATAGAATCGTGTTTTTAAATGCACGAGCCAATGAGTGACATATATAGAGCATATTACGAATAGCTACTGTGCGGTTTAAGCGATTGAAATCATTAGTTGAGTTGATTGATAGTAATCCAAACGAGGGACAACTACTGAATTTTTCTCTAAGGGAATGTATAGCTAGTTCTATTCCACTGTGTAGGAAGGCGTATATTTTATCTGCATTCGCAACGTCATGCAGGTCACATTTTATTTTTTCTAGAATTGCATTGCAAATTATTCGTCGGCTAACATCAGCCACACTAATCGGACGAATTCCTCTGTTTTTCTTAGGAATGGCAACCAATCTAGACGAACAAAAGTACCTCTGGCTTAATACTGACGGATGACAATTTAACTGCGAACTCGGCCAAAGATTCTGATCGTTTTCTTGACGTTTCCCCAAAAGATAGCAACATTTTCTTTCAAATACATAAATCGAATACCCATGACCCGGTCGAACCAGAGACTGATTAGCTGCCCGAACAATGGAATCGCTGTCTAGTTCCAAGAATGTCGAAGATTATGTTCTTTAGCTTCTGACAGAGGGTGATTAAGCAGTACATCTGCACATCATTCTGACTGCTCACGGTGTAGATACAGTAACAAATCTCTTACTGTAACTCCATTAATTACCACATCTGGTCGTATCGTTCCCTTTCCTCCATCATCTGCTAATACTGAAGCAGCTGCCTTGACCCTCTTTTTGCCATCAATTTGCAGTATATCTTAATCCACCTATCTGTAGTCTCACTACATTTCAAAATTGTGCGAGCATAAAATATACGCCGTTTTTCAAATAGTTCAATGGTCACGGCGATCAAGGCATTTACGCACTATAGCTACTTTTCGTGAAAGTATTCGCTGTAAAATACACTGAGAAAACACTGTTGTGGACTTTAGGGTATTGTCGTCATCTAACTATGATTCACAGCAAAATTTATGATAAAGTTTGGTTATTATGTCAATGAATTTCTTACTAGCTTAGCATTGAGGAAGATCCATCGTACTAGAAGGCCATTGAATGATCATATTATGAATATCCGAAATTGACATGGGATCTTTGCCACCTAAGCTTTCAACTGTGTGCTGAGCTTGATTTGCTTGGTTAATACCTGATTGGAGTTGCATTTCGATTATTGGCACGGAACTTACTATTGACTATTTACGACAGCAATTTGGCGTCGAGCATGATGCACATTTTGTTTGATTGTGTGTACACCGACATCTTTTACATTTTGCGTTAGGACCACTGCACGCACAGCATCTGATCATATTTGATGGTATACCACGAGGAATCTCGGAATAATGGCCTTGTTATACCAGAGCCCAAGTAGCCTGGGATGGAATAATTAAAAATTGTAATAACTTAATAATTATAACTCTTTCTTCTATGTGCAAAATTTATCTTTCTAATATAATAATATATTTATAATATTTATAATATTAAATATATTTTATATCAATATATATTATATTTATATTATATTTAATATATATTATATTTATATTATATATTAATATAGTATAATTAATACAATTTATATTATATTTGATATAATATTATATATTTATATAATGTTCGTCCAGAATTGCTTGGTAAGTTCTGATGAATCATCATCTACATCTGATAAGGATTTCGATAAAAACGGCGTCGATCTCGACGATTGCTGGACTGAAACAGACAGTTCTTTTTTTTTCTTAACTTAACTTAAAATTGTTTTTTTATTGTTGTAAAACTTTTAATTCATTTTTGTAATTAAATGTTTAATAAATGTTTAAAATTAAATTTAAATGTTTAATATTGATGTATTAACTTTATTTTGTGTGTAAAACTATCCCTGTTCCAAATGTTAAAAAAATAAAATATTTTGTGATATTAAAATGCTGTCTGGAAGTCGTTTCGGTATCACCTGGATTGAACCCGCCGATGCCACACTACTCAGCTCCTGCATCGGCAATAAGAGGCGATTGAAGATGTCCTCTCTCATCAAAAGTGTCTGACCTCGAGCGAATGAAAGAGCGCCTTAGTTCAGTCTGCTCAGATACAGCATTGTTTTCGGCTCCGAAATTGCCTATCTGCCCTAAAGCTCTCATCTGTTCTACGCGTATCTTCATATGGATTCAGCGAACAACTCCCTCGTTACGACTTAACCCTCCGAAACACTTTGGAAAATTGCTAAACGTTGCACTGAACGCACCAGTTGGAAATAAGCTACTCTCCCAGTTAACCTTGGAGGCCTGGGAATTCCTATGACGACTCATCTCCCGGTCCGCTTATTTCTTCCTACAACGCGTCAATCGGAGTTGTTGCTGACCTGATCCCATGTGAACTACATTCCAACCTCTTCGCAGCTTCAACTGATTTGCGTTGACACTTGTACCTCTGAAGCTCGTTCACCCTTAGTAGTCGAGATCCTATACCCTTTAAAGCTCAGCGAGAATGGAGTGCTCCCATAGACGACACCAGATATGCCAACTCTCTTTCAAACACGACTGACACTACAACAAAGTCCCGACTGATAAGTGTGGCGGCACCTGGTGCATGTGCGTTTCTCCATTCAGTCCATGTCCTATCAGTCGGTTCAAAGATAAGTTATGATACATTCCGTATCTCATGCGCTTTACGTCTCGGAGCCCCGATTTGGAAACCACACACATGTCGCTGCGGAACACAAATAGACTCACTAGGCACTCATGGCCTCAGTTGTTCACGTTTCGCAGTTCGGTTTGCTAGGCACTCTTTAGTAAATTCAATTATTCTGGACGCTCTTTAAAAGGCTTAAATCCAAAGCCGTCTAGAACCTCCAGGGTTGTTCCGATTTGATGGCAACCAACCAGACGGCGTTGCAATGGTCCCAATGGACTGCCGCAAATTCGCATGTTGGGACTTCACATGCATGGACCCGCTAGATCCCCTTCATCAGGCGATAGCTTTAGCAGGAACCGAATCAGTAGCTACGGTAGCTGAAGGCAGAAAGAGAATGAAGTGAGAGGGAATTTAAGCACTAGGGATGGATTTCATTCCCATAACCATCGAAACCACAGGTGCGATGGGCAAGGAAGAATCTAACTTCTTCCGTTTGCTCATCAAAAAGCTTCGCCGATTCGTGCATTAGCTTCGCCTAATGCAACGCATAAGTACTGTCATACAATTTGGCAATGGTACATCAGTCCTGGTCTCGCTTACAGAACACAATGAAATTGAACGCCTACACTACAAAGACATAAAGTTATAATGTTGTAATTTTCTGAAACTTTGTCACGATATGAAATGTTGTTAAATTACTAAATACTAAACATTTAATTCCAGTTTAAAATATGCACATATTCATTTTAAAAAGGATAAATTCAATATATAGTAGCTTTGCTTGTGTTTGAAAATTCAAACAATGAAAATTGTACCATTTGACAACACAATAAAAAGCGCAAAAATTTCGATCTTGACTTAGAAGTATTGTCACGATCGTAATATTGTGAATTTACGAATTTTAGATCGATATTCATCAAAGAGATGAATACTACAATCAATCGCAAAAATGAAGGATTCGTAAAGACACTAACAATTTTTAAATACTACTAAATTAGATAACTTACAATTTAATGTAATTTGTATTTTTTATTTTACAGATGTCTGAAATATTTGCGCTTTTTATTGGATTGCCAAATGGCATTCTTTGTATGATTTTAATATTAAATATATAATATTAAGATTTTATTCTTAAATTTTATTCGTGTCTATGAATACAAGAAAAAATATATATTTAATAGAATGGTTTTTTAATTTCTTTTGTTATGAAGACTTTAGGCTCCGTAGCTCAGTTGGTTAGAGCATCGTACTTATAAGCAGTGCGAAGTAATGCGGAAGTCGCGGGTTCGAGCCCCGCCGGAGCCATTAGATAATTTGTAGAACTGTAGGAAAACTTGGAATCACGCTTAGTTTTTAAATGAAAATTAATTATGTAGAAACTAACTTTGAATTAAAAATTCATATCATTCATATTATATAAATTTAGAAACAATAATTAATAATCTACTTTTAAAATAATATCTACAAAAATAGAATAAGAAAAAAGATTTGAAAATAACAAACAATTATAAAAGGAAAGATAAAATTAATAAAGATAAGTATTTATAACTTACTAAATTAAAGGATAACTATATAATAACAACTATTGATAAAGCTAGTAATAACTTTGTCTTCATATGCAAAAAGCTTTATTATGATATACTAATGAAAGAGGTTAATTCTAATGATTTAAATGTAAATCCAACATATGAACCTAGTGAGTAAAGTTTAGAAACAATTATTACAAGTCACTGTTCTATAATGGATGAAAAGATATAGATTATAGATAAATTTTAGATAAAATTAGAGAGAAAATGAAAATAACCAACAATTATAAAAGGAAAGATCAAATTAATAAAGATAGATATACAGAACTTACTAAATTAAAGGATAACTATATAATAACAACTATTGATAAAGCTAGTAATAACTTTGTCTTCATATGCAAAAAAAAACTTTATTATGATATACTAATGAAAGAGGTTAATTCTAATGATTTAAATATGAACACAACATATATGTAGCGTTGAATCGCGACACAGACGTCTTAAGTTCGAATCCGGTCAGCGCCAGCGTACGGAGTCGCTGACCGGATTAGGGGTAATAAGGGTCGAAACGTGAAATGTTGGTCTGGCTCAGCAGCTGATGAGACCCACGCAGGCTGATTAGTAGCGTCCTGCTGTATCAAAAATAGGAACGATACTTGTGAAGATAATATCGTGCCACAATCAGAAGAATTTCAGCTTACATATGCAATGCGGCATCTGGAACGGAATTAACACCCCCACAGTTCTGTATTCTAGTCCGCATGTGGCTTGGAATTCCTTTACACGAAAGGAATTATAGATGCGGCCGCTGCATGCGCATAGCTTATAAGGAAGGCATACACTCGCTAACATGCCAATACGGGGGTTATCAAGGACTGCGGCATAATGCTATTCGTGACGTGGTATTCGCAGCCGCACAATCAGCCCGGATGGATGTAGCTCTGGAAGTGCGAGGTATTATCCCGGACCTACGTGAACGGCCGGCAGACATCCTATTTTATGGGGACCCTCCCCATGCAATCGACTTTGCAGTCACTCACCCCCAACAGACGGCATACCGTCGCTCAGCTGCTAACGCAAAGCTCGCCGCCGCTACGTCGTATGCGATTAATGTTAAAGACCGAAAGTACAAGAGCAGGGTCGAAGCAGCGGGGTATATATTCTCAGCCGCTGTAGTGGAGTCGTTTGGGGGATGGAATGAAGAGGGAAACAGGGTCATCAAACGGGTTGCAAATAACATGAGCCGGACAAGCGGAGTCACTTACGCCGTGACGATCACGCATTTATACCAGCGCATCTCTATTGCAATAATGAGAGGCAACGCCAAAGCAATGCTAGCGTCACTTGATCAGATCCCAATATCCACATTTGATGGTGGACACCAGGAAACAGGTGAACCCGGGAAACGCCTCTTCGAGCCAGACACTTGTGCTTCGAGCCGAACTCGTGATGTGATAAGACTACCCTGTATGACTAGACGTTGTGATACATATAACTCCAGATCAATTGAAACTGAGTATAATGCTGTGAGCGCCACTTCTACGATAGTCGCAGATAATGAACCGATAAACAAGCATGCGTCTCAATGTAACGATGACATTCCTGCCAATATCACTAAGCACGATACTCCATTCGATGCTACTAATGATGTTTTTCAGCATCATCATTCCCAGCTTAATGTAGACGATAATAACGATACTGATGTAGCCAAATCTCTTAACAAAGTTAGAAAGCAATCGTCAGACTACGGTCAAACAGATTTCGAAAAAGAAATGATATTTACTTATTGTGCAACTACAACTGATGCTGAAAGTCATCTATTGATGTCTGCTAATTCACCGACAGGACAAGTTACCGATCAAATAAATAAGATCCAACAACTTGGTGAGCTGCATCAGAGTTCAATGCATCCCTTAGCTAGTAATGATATGCAAATAAATAATAATCAAATGAACGAATACAATAATCTAATTTGTTGTCCAATCAAGGATAATGATAACTTGACGATAAAATTAAAAGGATCATCTCAACAGGGATTGGAGTTTGAATCGTCATCATTCATACTTAACAGCAATTCAACAATACCAATGATGTCATTTACATCATATGATAATAAATATGGGATTGATTGCAATCCATCGAATGAATTTGCAAAATGTGCTTCTGGTTCTATCAACGAACCCGGTGCCGACGAATCTGCTGCGCCTTTCTTTGTATCATCGAGTAGTAACCAAGAAGAAACTATGATTGACAATGGTAAAACCGGAATTTCCACGATGAATTGCAGCCAATCTAGTGTTGCCGATCATACACCCGACAATTGTAATGATCATCTCAACCAGATCATTCATCAGTTACTCAACATGTGTGATGATCTTATACTACCCGACAATGTTGTTGATGTTCAAGGTGTTGAGCATGATCAACATGACGACGCACCAGCGGCAGTACAAATGATAGCGACAACAAATACCACCAATCACTTAATTACGAATAAAAGTAGTAATATCGCATCAATTTTGAAGAGTTGCTCAAACATGGTTCGAAGAAATAACGAATTCATTACAATCGCCACCACCGCGGGCGCGAATACATCAACCGAATCGGAAGATAGTGGTCACAGCAACGCTCATGGATCGCATGAACATGATAGCGAAGAATATCAGCGATCACAAAGAAATAACTCTAAAAAGTACAGTAATAAGCCGGAGCTTACAAAATCCTTGCCGATCGGTGAGAATTTAGAATCTGATCATTCATTATACTTACTCTAATTTGTAATAACATCTGCAATTACTTTTGGAGTTAAATTAATTATTTAAATGTAAATCCAACATATGAATGTAGTGAGTTGAGTTTTGAAACAATTATTACAAGTCACTGTTCTATAATGGATAAAAAGGGTATAAAGTTTGAATTCGATAATAAAACTATACCTATATAATATTGGAATCCAAAATTACATAAAAATCTAATAAAAACTAGGTTTTTATGTAGTGCGTTTAAATATACATCAAAACCACTTTCTGTCTATATGAATAAAATACGTAAAGTAATTAAAGCACACTTCAAAAAATATTGTAAGGTAATCGAAATTAATGCATGTATAAAACACTATTTCAGTATTAATTCTACAAAAGAATTCTTAGAACAGACAAAAGGAATATATTTTCAGAATATAAATACATACGATTTTAGTACGCTTTATACAAATATAGATTTAGTAGATATTAAAGAAGCGTTAGTAAAATTAATTAATCTTGTATTCGGAAAGAGATATACATATATATGTTATAATAACTATAACGCCTATCTAACAAAATGGAATTAAATTTTTGAATGCAGTGTTATTACGGTAATAATTGTCAGTTTACCTCTACGATAGCAAATATAACATTGATTTTAAGTGACTGTATAGGAAAGGAAAGATTTTTAAATGTGGCAAATGCACACAGATTGTGTGGTTACAAGCCCACAAAAACCATATAGATTGAGAACAAGTTACTCGTTTAGAAGCATAGAACGTAGTTGCTTTATGAAAAAATGAGTAGAATGAAAATCGCAGATGATCAGGTAGGGAATTCCCAAGTAGAGGAGCGACGAAATGTAGAGATCGACGGCATAAGTTGGTTGAACGAAGTGGTACGCGTTGTGGAAGAGAAGCAGCACAGGAACATAGGTGGGTAGAAGGAGAGCGAGATTTACTTAGATTTTGCAGGTAAAGATAAGAAGGAGAATTACAATGAAGGCGATAAGTTAAACAAAGCAGACGAAAAAGAACGCGGTGCATAATATTTAGCTATCCAAGTTTTGATGAATATGAGGAGATATGATCATATTTACGAAGTCGAAAGAGGATGCGCATAGTAGTGTTAATGAGGCGCTGAAGAGGCTTAAGGGATGACTTTGAATCGAAGACGAGCAGGCTAAGGCAGTAATCAATACGCGGGAACAGAAGGGAGAAGATAAGAGAGTTACATGAACTAAAATCAAGATAATTTCTGACGAGACGAATATCACGGAGAAGAATATTTGAAGATCTAGTTTTATCACGAATAAAGAGATCGAGATGCAGATTATTGTCGAAGTAAACATCTAGAAATACTAGTTTATCTACAGCAGGAATAATTGTGGTCTGAAGGAAGATACAGAGAAAGAGGAGATACAGCAACGGAGGAGGGTAAAATACAGCACATTAGATTTGTTAGGATTGAAAGACATGCACAACGAAATTAGATGTTCTGATAGAGCACGAAGACAATTCGACGATAATATGAAAAGTTGGCCTAGCGAATGAGGAGACGAGTGAAAATAAAGAAGTATATCATCAGCGTAATGCATTACTTTGAAGTAGAATGCATTAGTTATAAAAGATACATTTTCAAGAAGAAGCGTTAAGAAAATAGGGTCAAGTACTGAACCTTGAGGTACATCACAAGAAAGAAAACATAATGGAAAACATTGAATAATAATGCACGGAAAATGATCGATCAGAGAGATACAAACAGAGCAAGGTAGATGAAGAGAAGCCATAATGATAGCGAAGACAAAAAAGAAGGATTTTGTAATCGACAATGTCGAATCCAGATGAAAGATCGAACGATATTACTACACTATAAAGTCCTTAGTCACGAGCGGAGAGCAGATCATTAAATATTTTATGACATGCTAGTTCGGTGGAATGATTAGAGCGGAAAACAAATTGAAACGAAGAATAGAGCTGCGATGAAGAGAGATACCTGTTGATCTGATTTAGGACAAGGTGTTCAAAAATTTTAGATAAGGTTGATTGAATTGAAATTTTTCGATAAGATGAAGGAAGAGCGGGGTCAAGATAGGTCTTTTTAAGTATGAGACGAACAATGGTCGCTTTCCAGTGTACAGGAAATATTCCATTCCGGATTGACGAGTTAAAGAGGCTGGCAAGGAAAGGTGTGAAGTCGGTGGACAACAATTTGAGAATTCGAGTAGGGATGGGATCGACAGATAGTGACTTACAGGTTGGCGAAAAAAGAAGGCAAGATACCTCATCTTCAGATACCGCAAATAGGTAAAAGATCTCAGGGATACAAATAGACTGGATACAGGAAGTTTGTGGAAGGACGATGATCGAATCGATAAGAGAAATTGTTTTTGAAATCATGTTCGAAGAATCGAGGAGGATCAAGAGTGGATATGAAGAGGAACGAGACAGTAGAAAATTGAAAGTTTTCCACATAGTTCGAGATTCATTAGAGGAAGCAAGTTTGTTTCGCCAAAACTGTTTCTTCGAACGTAGAAGTTGCATATGTAAACGATGAAGTGCAAAGAATTGGTTACGATAAACGGAGGAGTCAAGTGCTGAAGATAGTCTGAGATAACGACGATAAGTTCTGAAAGAACGACGCAGGAGACGTTTTGAAGTTACACACTCAGAATCGAACTATGTTGCACGATAGTGACGCGATTGATCAAAGGTTTAAAGGAGAAGAATTTCATCGAGGATAGAGCAAAATACGTTGTTAAAGAGGGTACATAAGTAATCGGGTGATTGGTAGATAGAAGAAGGATACACTAACGGAGAATAGTTGATATGAGAGCGAAGAAAGGAAAGATCGAAGAATTTCCAAGAACGACACGAGATAAGTTTTACATGAACATTGATTTTTAACAACGGGAGATGGCAGGTAACATGGAAGTGGTCAGATAGAGCAAGATCAGATATACACAATGAAGAAGACAAGGCAAGACGCGAAGGTAGAGCAACGGTATCGAGGGTATAGTTAAGAATATGTGTAGCAGAAGAATAATGATGAGACATGATTCGAAAATTATGATCATTAAATGTAGAAATCGTCGTTAGGGTATTGGAATCATAAGGATGGTCTAAGCGAGCATTTTATATCCCATAATACAACACACTTTAAATTAGCGAGTAAGATAAAAGAAAGTAAGTTTGACAGTTTACACAAAATAGAGTCTGACGGATGGCACGATCTAAGGCGATAGAATAAGTAAATATTGAGAAACAAGGAGGCGGCTGTTACACGGAACCCAAGTAGTTCGAAAGTAAGAGGAACAAATGGCAACAATAACGATTGGAAAGGAGACCAATGGTGAGATAAAGCTATAACACTACTCTAGTTAGTTGATCTATTTTAACTGAAAGGTAGTTGACGAACCTTATCAACCACAGATAGGTTTAACGAGCGGAGGCTTTTAATAGAGTAATTATTCTGATCAATGTGCCAAGATTCGGTTAAACACAAAACATCCAAAGATTTATGAAGGAAAAGATCATATACTGAATCAACCTTTTTACTAAGAGAGCGGATATTTAAGACGACTAATTTCCAGGAAGACTATAGAGGCAGCGGAGTCGAATCAATTAGAGAATACATTTGATGATTTACTCAAAGATTTGCTGGGGAATTTACTGAAGGCTTTACTTGAGAATTTTCTTGAGGATTTACTGAAGGATTTACTGGAGAGTTTACTTGAGAATTTAATAGAGGATTAACTGGATGATTAACTGGAGGATTTATTTGAGTATTTACTTGAGAATTAACTGGAGTAATACCGGAAAATTTACTGGATGATTTACTTGAGGATTTGATAAAGGATTTACTAGGTGGTAAACTTGATGATGCGCAGGATCATCAAGTTTAACAGGATTAACAGGATTATTAAACTGGAGGATTAATAATCAAAGATTTAATCGAAGATTTAACTCGAAGATTTACTGGATTATTAAATTGAGGATTTGCTGAAGGATTTACTGGAGGATAAACTGGAGGATTTACCGGAGGATTTATTGGATGATTTAGAGGATTTGCTGGATGATTTACTGGGTGGTAAACTGGATGATGTACTGAATGATATACTGACTGATTTACTGAAGGATTTACTGGTGGATTTAACGGAGGATATACTGGATTTGAAAACTTCGATAGTCAAATGTGGGAACTGGATAAATTCGCAGTGTAGTTATTGTCTAGGTTTGTTTTCAGCTTACGAGATCGTATAACCTATTATTACCATAATGAAAGCAGAAGAGTGTTTTGTTTATCGTTAAGTTCGGCATGGAGAGTTTTGTAGGCATCACGTTCTACTGGTGACAGATTAGGAATTATGTAGACTCTGGAAAAGCTAGGTGAATTTCGTAGCTTACTACAAAGCTACTGAAATGCTAGGTGAATCTCAGTATATACTGGGATTTTATCATTCTATCGAGCATTTTTGAAATTGTTAATTCATTTCTCATTGAAAACTTGAGCAGTTGTTTCTGAAATATCATTTTTAATGTTGAACCGTGGAAGTAGCGTATGCTACTTTTAAGTTTTGCATAAATCGGAATAACATTATTATTTAGACAATTGTCCAAGAAGGATTTTGATACTTCTCAAAAGTTTAATTTCCATTAATGCAAGGTACCTAATGTTCCTATAAACAGCGTCACCATATCGTTGTTTTATCATCGTTAAGATGTGTATCCAATTGTCATTAGATTATATAGGATGTTCAATCGTATCTCTCAATTTAGATCTAATATTTCGGTGGCAATGAAGGATTTTCAATCGTATATATGACAATAACTCAAAGTTATTATCAAGGATTATTCAATTGTAAGTAAATAATATTCAACCAATAATTGCCAGTTGACTATTCTTTAACTTGAAGACACCTATTAACAAAGTATTTTTTCGTGTATGCAATAATCGCTTATGTGGAATTAATAATTCCATATAAAGCAACAAACACAAAATTATTTCTATATTTTGAAAGCTACTGCAATAATCATTAGAAAAATAAGTACAATTTGTCCAAACAAATTGTACTTTTGTTCTGATGATATTCTGACTTCTGCTTACATAATACAAAATGACTAAACAAATCCAAAAACGGATATTATGTACTTAAAGTGCATTAGAGAGCACAATTTGTGTTCATTTTCACCAACTTCAGATGCATTTATGTTAAAATAGCACACGCTGTGTCGCAATTTAAACACTACATTTGCTTACTCAAACCTTGTATTATTCGATAAATTAATTCAAATTCATTTTGCTCCATAACTAATCGGCATTTTAAGTTAGGTTCGGAAATCAAAACTGACACATCGTCAAAGTCGATGTCATGACCAGTTTGGTGAGCATGGTCTGCTAATGACGACTGCGCTGATGTAGTGAGTGCCTTCTTATGTTCTCCTAATCTTGTTTTTAGCGTACGTCCAGTATGTCCTATGTATAATTGTCCAAACAAATTGTACGTTTGTTCTGATGGGTGTATATTAATTGTTCTGATGGGTGTATGCTAATAGGTGTATTTAATTGATATTAGATTATAAATGTTACCTAACCACCCTATAACCGTGAGAGTAGCGAATGCTACCTTTATGTTTTGCACAACTCGGAATAACATTATTATTTAGACAATTTTCCAAGAAGGATTTTGATACTTCTCAAAAGTTTAATTTCAATTAATGCAAGTTACATAATGTCCTTATAAACAGTGTCACCATATCGTTGCTTTATCATTGTTATTAGGTGTCCGTAATTGTCATTAGATTGTAAATTTGGCGAAGAGAAAATAAATTTTGCAATAGTCGAAAATCTGTAAACAATAATTTCTTGTAAATCAAGCGAAGAGACAATTATTTATTTCACAATTTAAATCCAATATTTATGTGGCACGTGGCACACCATTATCAAGGATTATTAAATTGTAAGTATTTTTAACCAAGACAATTTATAACCAGTAATAAATTGTCTGGTTAACCAGTAATATATTGAATATAACCAGTAATAAATTATCTATTATCTGGTACTCTCTGCGACAACACAGTGTCCTAGAGGAGTACGTTGCCTGGATTAAACTCATGTACTCGAACACAACCAGCATAGTGCGATGTGCAACCATATTCGATCAGGGTTGGCGCACATAAGGGCAGTACCATGTAACCCCTGCTATTCATCTTATGTATGGATACAATTACTTCTAAACTGAACAATGATGTATCATGGACCCTCTTATATGCAAACGATGTTATGCTTGCTACACAAAGACGTGCAAACCTCAAACAGCAAGTCCAAAACTGGTCTGATCGCCTATCACAATACGGTCTGCTGCTGAACATTGGTAAAACTGCGTATCTCGAGCTTGAATATCAAACACAATGAACAGTCACTCGAAAAGTGTACTACCTTCAAATATCTGGGGTCCCAGGTATTTAAAGGGACCAAGTCTAGTGATGTTGCTCAGCATTCTGTGAGTTTGAATCATTCCCCATTGATTTCGAAAATGCATCTATTTTATTATTTGAAAGTAAGTTGTTATATCGCATTACTCAAGAAGCGTATTTTATTAAAAAAAGAACCTAATTTAATGCTTAATAATAAATCCGATTACAACCTTAAATTAAATTATAATTAATTATTTAAATATTACATTATTTTAATTTTTTCAATTCGCATGTTTTTTCTAATTGTATTATTATTTTGTTTTGGTTTAGATTAAATCATAATTTATTACTCTACTTTTACATTATTTTTATAAAATTCGCATTTTTTTGTCGCTTATTTAGTGATTTTAATTTTATTTTGTTTTATGATTCTGTTTTCTTTTCTTTTTTTTTGTTTTAAAATGTGTGTAAAATTTTAGTGTATGATTGTTTTGTTTCTCGGTATTTTCTTTTAAGTAGAAATTCGGGGCACACCAATGCTTGTTACTTTTGTATAAATGTCGCAAACACGGGGAAAAATAAAATTTGTGAAACATTTTATTGTAATCCTGATGATGGTAGCAGAAGTTATCGAAATATAGATTTTTTTTATCAAAAAAGGATAATTTCTGCTTCTTTGTTCCTGAAATAATTAATTGTGTCAATTTTTAAAATACCCCATAGTAATACGTATTTAAATGCAATTTGTATTAATTGTATAGTAATAAATGTTTACTATAAATTATAATAAAATATAAAAGTTATACAAATTACTTACTTTTCCCGCCCATTTATATTCTGATTGAAGGAATCGGGAGACTAAACAGCATAAACTGACTCTATGATGTTTCGACTTTAAAGTATCATCAGTGGGGGCTGCTGCATCATGTTTCTAGAAGATAATGCACATATACTTTTATTTTGCTAAACAATGATTATTTGTTTCAATCCAGTTGTGTAGCAACCCCTACTGATTAGACTTTAAAGTCGAAACAGCATAGAGTCAATTTATATTGTTTAGTCTTCCCGATTTCTTCAATCAGAATATTAAATTTATAGTATAAATATTTTAAATGTTAGATAAATTTATATAAATTTAAATTTATATAAATTTAAATAAATTATATAAATAATAACAAATATATAAATTAAATTTCATAAATATTTAAATTTCAAATACAGTTTCAATAGGTTTTTGCTGAACAAAAACTTACAACGATTTAGATTGTAGAACTAAATTTGATCATATAAGATAGAAGCTAACCTGAATTTATTAGACCGTAGCAAGTTGCCGTAACTATGTCGATCTTGTGCACTTTGTTTCGCTAAACGTAAACTATTCTTCGTGATCATCTTATTTGCTTTCCATTTCAGTAATCATCACGTTTTCCCTATTTTCTGATCGGAAATGTGAAAATAGATGATATTTATTACATTTCCTGATGTACAGATATCATTTGCCTGGACATGCATCATTTTTCTAGAGCATAATGTACATATGCTTTTATTTTGCTAAACAATGATTATTTCTTAGTGTTTCTTGAAAGGATTTCTCTATCTTCTATTGTAGGGATGTATTGTTTCAAAAGTAAATAGATCTTTAATTTGGGTTTGATCAATGCACTCAACTGAAGGTATGTTACATAATTATTCGTTATTTACAATGTGCACATTTCAAAGTTCCAAATCACCAACAATGTCCATATACGTGTCCTTTATTTATCATTTTATCTTTAATTTACATTTATCATTTTACATACAAATGTAAGAATAACAACTGTGAAATACTTTTGCGATGTATAACTTTTTAATAAGGACATTAAGAAATATGTACAAAAAGGTCGTTTATGACAAGTTATTGCACCATAATCTATATTATTATAAGATACACTGAATTCTTTCGATCGTTTATGCGATCCATACGTAATTATATTATCTATGAATTTGGCTAATAACATGCGAACTATAGACAAATTCGCAAGGCCTGTATAAATAAAAAGCAATTTTGGTGTTTTAATTGATTGGGAAATCGCTGACTGCCTTTTTGCTTTATAATATTTAAAGTAGATTGTAACGATGATGAAAATGAATGTACAACAGAAATTTAAAAGTTCAAAAAAATTAAAATATTTAAAATTTAAAAGTTCAGAAATTTAAATTCTGGAAAAATTATAGTATTAAAATTATAATATTTTAATATAATATTCATCTAATATGCATAAGATATTCATCTTATAAGATGTATATAATTATAGATAAGATGTATAAAAGGTTTGTCCATAACTAATTAAAAGGTAATATCGAGAAAATAATAAAAAAATGATTTTATTAAAAAATCATTATTTATATTAATCATTACATTTATCTATATTCCTACCTTTAATAGATAGACTTGTGTGCCACTGTTTATCCAGATAAGACAACACCAACCTGATTTCTTTTGATCTATAGTTTTGTTGGAATAATACACTGTTTTGGGACAATTTATAATATCAAATATTTGATATATAAATATATTTATTAGTGGAGAGAGTGAAGAAAATATTTATTTAATCGAATTTTCAATAGCCTACTGCTATCATTATCATGATACTTATGATGATAGCAGTAGGCTATTGAAAATTCGATTAAATAAATATTTTCTTCACTCTCTCCACTAATAAATAATCCAATATGAGTGAACAATCAATTTATAATATTACATCAATTCTTAAAATTTCTTATTTAATGTAATATATTTTATATTATATGGTATTCATTAATACTTTGCAAAAATATGTTTCTTGTATATATTTATAACAAATATATTTCTAGAGATATTGCCACATTTAAAAATATATTCATATTTAAAAATATTCAAAATAATATATATATATATATATATATATATATATATATATATATATATATATATATATATATATATATATATATATATATATATTAATACTCGGATTTTAAGTCAAACCGGAAACACAAAGATATCGTTTTATTCAAGCTTTCGACCAACTAGTGGCCTTCTTCAGGAAAATAATATCTACAATTGTAAAAATATAAATATAACAGCATAAATATATGATAGCATCTTAAATGTTGTTCTTCACCAATTTCAGTGCACCTATCACTTCACTGTTTAGCGATCTATCAGTCATTAATTGTGCTATCCAATAGAGTTCCTTACGCTTTCTTTTAGCAGTGTTGGGAATATTTTCCTCAATTACTGCAAGTGAAATTTCATGTGTTGGATTTTTAATGAGGTGTGATGCCAGTCCATCCGCATTTATACGACAGGCTTTAATATCCGCTCTACGGTTGTTCATCCGAACTGACATCTTATTTCCGCTTTCCCTGTAGTGAATATCTCTGATACCGTAATTTCATTTGAACAAAAGCGTGCATTGTCTCTTGGTCTTTCATTTGTTCCTAGTCCGCTGGAATTTCCGCGCTTAGCATTGCTTACATCGGTTAATCGTTTTATTAAAAATACAGGTGAAGAATACACAAATGTGACATTAGCAAATAATATCATCAATAAGTATGGATGTATGAAACCTAATGAATCTTTTGAACGTAACATGAGCAAAAATTCTATGATAGCTCTTCGCGAATTGAAATCCAACAGGGAGATTGTGATATTACCAGCGGATAAAGGAAGTAAGGTAATTGTATGGAACAAGAGCGACTATGACTCACAATGTTGGCTTCACTTAAATGGAGGATCATATGAAGAGATCACGATGATAGACCATCAGGCTATTTGTGCAAACGTTGAAAGAAATTTAATACGCTGGTTTCCCGCTAAAGAAAATCAAGGACGTTTTATTGTTAAAAATCCTAAACCAGGAGTACTATACTTACTGCCAAAAGTACACAAAAATAAGCACCCTTGTCCGGGGCGTCCAATAATCAGAAATTGCGGTACGGCGTGTGAAAAGCTAGCGCGCGAAGTTCATAATGAATTATTGCCTTATTTAAAACAGACAGAATCTTATCTTTCAAGCACTGATGATTTTATTCGTAAGTTAGAGAAATTCGCAAATTTAAGAAACGGCAATTTTGACTTTGTAATGTATACACTAGACGTAGAATCCCTTTTCACATCTATCCAGTCTGACAGGGGCATAGCAGCGATTAACTCTTTACTATCCAGAAAAGGCGCTTCTGAGGATCATCGACTAGTCCTTTGTCAACAACTAAGGTTAATTTTAGAGTGTAACACTTTCACTTGCCAGCAAAAAGTATTTAGACAGAAAATTGGTACGGCAATAGGAAGTCCAGTTGGTCCTACATACGCTAGCTTATATGTTTCTAACTTGGAGGAGGAATATGTGTTCAAACGTGAAAAGGCTCCACTAATGTGGGTGCGATACATAGATGATGTGTTTATTATTTGGGATCACGGTAAGAGAGAATTTGAAGTTATTTGTCAGTGAACTAAATAATCTATCTGAGCTTCGCTTTACTAACACTATAGAGATGAACAACTCGATTGGGTTTCTGGATGTAAGCATCCAAAGAATGAAGAATAGCTTCCGAACATCTTTATATAGAAAATTCACTGGAACGAGAAGTATAGTGCACGCGAGCAGTTTACACACCTCTAAAACAAAGCGTCTAATAATTAGGAATGAGGCTATACGAGCAAAGAAAATATGCTCTTCGCCGGATATCTTTGAAAAACAATTAAGATTGCTAAAAATAGAATTAATGGAGAGAGGATACTCAAATAAACAAATTGCAAGACAATTTCAATATGCTCGAATTATCCCGAGAAAAACACTGCTATATGATAACAGAAGAAAGCCACTCACAACTACAAACAACAAGGTGGTATGTACATATCATCAGGCACTGAAAAATTTACCAAACGAATTTAGAGAAATTACTAATGACAAGTGTCCCCCTGAACGTAAACCGTTAATTTTCTTCAAATCTGGATATAACCTAAGAAGTTATTTTTCTGTCACAACTAATCATTCCACTGACATTGGTAGTAATGGACCATGTGGAGATAAACGGTGTAAAACGTGACAGATAATGAGTAACTCAAAAACATTCACAAGCTCCACTACAAAATTAACTTATAGAATCAGGGGTAACAATAACTGTAAGACACAAAATTCGGTTTATTTAGGCACTTGCACAGTCTGTCATGCACAATATGTAGGGGAAAGCGGAAAAAAAATGTCAGTTCGGATGAACAACCGTAGAGCGGATATTAAAGCCTGTCGTATAAATGCGGATGGACTGGCATCACACCTCATTAAAAATCCAACACATGAAATTTCACTTGCAGTAATTGAGGGAAATATTCCCAACACTGCTAAAAGAAAGCGTAAGGAACTCTATTGGATAGCACAATTAATGACTGATAGATCGCTAAACAGTGAAGTGATAGGTGCACTGAAATTGGTGAAGAACAACATTTAAGATGCTATCATATATTTATGCTGTTATATTTATATTTTTACAATTGTAGATATTATTTTCCTGAAGAAGGCCACTAGTTGGTCGAAAGCTTGAATAAAACGATATCTTTGTGTTTCCGGTTTGACTTAAAATCCGAGTATTAATATATACAAGTATCCGTCAAAGGATCCCGGAGCTGATTTGAATAAATAATCTAAACTATATATATATATATATATATATATATATATATATATATATATATATATATATATATATATATATATATATATATATATATATATATATATATATATATAATGAATAGTTGCTAGGTCACACGAGGTGACTTTCGCATTGAAAACCAGCTACAGAATCCTTCCTTCATGATATCCAATTCCATACACCCTGACTACTAACGGCGCCATTGCCACAACCGTTTTCGTTTCGCCCGCTTTTTGCCACATGTTGGTAGCCCCGGGCTCGTCAGAAGGCTGACTACCAACTCTTCGCCTTTTGAAATTTGACTTATCCGAGATTCGAGCTGTCGCTCTCCGTACTTGGCTTGCGCTCTTGACTGCTAGGCTACGAATCCAGGATTACCAGATTTCACACAGTATATGAAACCTTCCATCATGATATCCAGAAACTGCATTGTCCGAGATGCTTCTCTGGCATGCTTATTATAGATTTTATCGTATGAGATCATGAAGATCGATTGGAATCGGGACTGGTGATCCTTTGATGGATCATTAGTTGAGTCAATTTGTTGAGTCAATTTAATTACTTTTAAAGTTATGTATATTTTCCCCTGTGTTTTGAAATCGCGTACCGGGGTCAACTTAAACGCATTCATAATTTGTGCCTGTCGAATATAAAAGCCAACGTTAATATCTTTATTTTTCTTTCAATATTTTAAAGCAGTTTAGATGAACATAGACATTCATAATAAACGTCTACGGTCGTTTATTTCTTTCTAAAGTAAATTTATCGATCCTAATGTTGATCAATTCTTTATTGCATTATATGTGTAGTACAACTGACTTCAGGCCACCATACTATTCACAACATTTTACACGATTTCATTTTTTTTTAATTTTTATAACAATAGTTTTAAGCATCCCGCTTAAAGATGCTTCATCTTAAAGCGTCCTGGTGCTAAAGTAAAATATCCTATATTCCAAATATTTCTAAATTTTTACCTTGAATCGATCTTATATATTATCATTGATCATTAAATGATAAAAACGATTTTTACAAGTAAAAACAAACATTAAAAAGAAAACATTTCAAAGAAATTCTAAGTATTTTGGCTTCGTCTTATGGTTTATCATTTTTTAATTGCCCTTATATTTTTCCTCTACTGATTGCCATTTGAGATTTGTTGAACTATTCATCTACTCGACTTTATTTTGTTGTGACAGATCACTCGACTGATTAAAAGTTGCAGATAATACAATCCGTTATGTGCAGGTTAAATCCACTGTTTCTAAACATGCGTGGAACTCTTACTATATCGGTTTCCAAAACTTTGGCTTATCTGAATATATGATCGGTAAATGAGTGTTTTTGCGACATTTGTCTTAGATATGCAAACTTTATGCTAACCAATGTTTTTGCAATTTTTATCTCCTCAAGATAAAGTTTGCAAATTATGAGGTTCATAATCCCATGTTGATATTTATGACTCTTAAAATAATCACGATGCAAATATATTTTTAATGATGTATTTCCTCTGAAATTTGATTACCATCTTTACGATATTTATTTGATGTCATCTTTACGATATAAATTAAAAGTAGTTTTAGTTAATGTTAATTTAATGTTCATATCTAGATATATACCTTCTTTATCATTAATATTGATTTTGTAAAGAATCAGGTTATCTGGATAAATTTGTTCACTAATTGAATACAAATTATTAGAATTAAACACACAAAATCATCAATGTATCAAAACATATATTTCATATATTTATATAGTTTAGATTTAGTTTTTACACAGTTATCAACAAATTCAAATTCAATAAAGTTTAAAAATAAGTCAGCTATAATTAGGATACTATTAAATACCATTGGAACACCTTTTATTTGTCTAAATATAGATGTCTCTACTTTTAAATAATTTTGATTTATCAAAATATTTAAGGATTCTATTAATTCAATTTTATCCATATATTTATATTTATTTGATGGTTTAATTTTTGTTAGATAGGCGTTATAATTATTATAACATATATATGTATATCTTTTTCCGAATATAAGATTAATTAATTTTACTAACGCTTCTTTAATATCTACTAAATCTAGATTTGTATAGAGCGTACTAAAATCGTATGTATTTATATTTTGAAAATTTATTCCTTTTGTCTGTTCTAAAAATTCTTTTGTAGAATTAATACTGAAATAGTGAAATATTTTTTCGAATATAAAATTAATTAATTTTATAAGTAGTTTATAATTTATTTAAAGGTAGTTTTAATTGATGTTAATTTAATGTTCATATCTAGATGTATACCTTGTTTATCATCAATATTGGTTGTAATACAAATTTTTAAATAAAAATAAATTATTAATTTAAAATTTTGATCAATCTATTAAGTTTTGAATTTTAGAGCTATTGATTTTACCGTTTTTAAATCACACATTTTTACTTTGATGGTACCATAATACTTTGTTGATTTATATTTTTTTAAATTTTTATTTCCTTTTATTTTTATAATAATCATAATTCAAATTATATTTCAGATTATTCAAATAATTCAACTAAACATTTTAATTATTTCCAAATTTCGTGTTTCATTAACATTAACTTAATATAACATTTGAACTGTTTAGGTTTAACTTCATCGCTACGCATACATAAATTAAATTTGATGTTGATCTTGGATGTGACTAGTCGATTTTTCTTCGGTATCCTCACAGAATCGTTAATAATTAAATTCGGAACATATAAAATTATATATCAATGATTTTATGTTTTGTATATAAATAATGTTTTTAATAAATTTTATAATAAAAAATTAATTAATTTTATATAATATATAATTTATAAAATATAACATTTATTTTGTATTATTTATTTTATTCATGTTATATGGTATGCATGAATGCTCATGCAAAAATATGTTTCTTGTAAATTTAAATATGTCATCTTTACGATATAAATTAAAAGTAGTTTTAGTTAATGTTAATTTAATGTTCATATCTAGATATACACCTTCTTTATCATTAATATTGGTTTTGTTAAGAATAAGGCTTTCTGGATAAATGTGCTCACTAATTGAATAAAAATTATTAGAATTAAATACACATATATCATCAATGTATCGAAACATATATTTTATTTATCTATATAGTTTAGATTTATTTTTTACACAGTTATAAACAAATTCATATTCTATAAAGCTTAAAAACAAGTCAGCTATAATTGGGCTACTATTACCACCCATTGGAACACCTTTTACTCGTCTAAATATAGATTATTTGTCTAAATATACCTTTAAATAATTTTGATTTATTAAAATATTTAAGGTTTCATTTTAATTTCATTTTATACGTAAATAAGATATTAAAATAATTCATATGACAATATTTTTGATTTAAAATCAGAAAACTCTTGATAAAAACCAAATATCATAGTACCACTAAGATATTTGAATGCGAACAATGAAATGTTTAATTTTTAATTGTTTAATTTTTTAATAACAAAAAATAATTTGATGATTATTTTGAAGAAAATCAACCTTATCGATAAATTTTATAAAACAAGTTATTAATTTCCCATTTTTATTTTAAATAAATATTTATTTTAATATTTTAATATTAAATAAATAAAAATGGGAAAATAAATAAAAATTTTTAATATTTTAATATTCGGTTAATTATGTAAATACTAACGAAGCAATTTGTAGAATAAATATTTTTGCTTAAATACATAATTTTTGACCAATCTAGTATTGAATTTCTGTAATATATATAAATACATAAATTTATCTAGACGATCACTTTAGCATCGAAATGATGAGTACCCGGCAACACTCATCAGTAGAATAAAGTACCCACTGACCGTTTCGGTTAACTGCATTACACTGCTTAATTGTCTGAGGCTTACGCTCTTTACCAGATCGAATTGCTGTGCGGACCATCCTTAAACACTAGGCATAGGTTGTTGCTGAATTGTCGCTGCACTCGTTGGATCCTAAATGGATACGGCAGGTATAATAGTAGTGCACGGATGTGCTGAGTAGACAACGGTCCAGGATTTCTTACGAAATACGGCATTTATACTAAATGGTGTTGCTTGATAGACTGGACTTAGATTCACGACTTTCAATCACCATGTCACTTCTAGACGACCACTTCAGCATCGAAATGATGATTATCCGGCAACGCTTATCAGTAGAATGAGGTACACACTGGTCGTTTCGGTTGCCTGTGTGACATTGTGAACAAAGGCGATTCCGACACTGCTTAATTGACTGAGGCTTACGCTCTTTACCAGATCGAATTGCTGTGCAGACAATCCTTAAACACTAGGCAGAGGTAGTTGCTGAATTGTCGTTGCACTCGTTGGATTCTTAATGAATACTGCATGTATAATAGTGGGGCATGGATGTGCTAAGTATACAACGGTCCAGGATTTCTTACGAAATACGGCATTTATACTAAATGGTGTTGCTTGATAGACTGGACTTCGATTCACGACTTTCAGTCACCATGTCACTTCTAGACGACCACTTCAGCATCGAAATGATGAGTACCCGGCAACACTCATCAGTAGAATGAAGTGCTCACTCGGTCGTTTCGGTTGCCTGTGTGAAATTGTGAATAAAGGCGTTTCCGACACTTTGCTTAATTGTCTGAGGCTTACGCTCTTTACCAGATCGAATTGCTGAGCGGAGCATCATTAATCACTAGGCAGAGGTTGTTGCTGAATTGTTGCTGCCTTCGTTGGATCCTTAATGGATACGGCATGTATAATAGTGGTGCACGGATGTGCTGAGTAGACAACGGTCCAGGATTTCTTACGAAATACGGCATTTAACAAAATAGTGTTGTTTGTTAGACTGGACTTTGATTCAAGACTTTCAGTCACCATATCACTTCTAGACGATCACTTTAGTAATATAATTAGAGTTGAAGCTATTGTCAATAAATAAAAACATATTTATCTCGAAACAATTGAATATATGCAGGCAGTAGATCTTTGCAGTTTTTACCGTAGCACTTCATATACACGAACCAGTCCGTTCATTAATTTTTAAATGTATGCAGCAAATAGCATCGTATACAAGCCCAGAAAAGAATATGACGACCCTTATCCTTATGCTGCATCCATTTTGACTTAAAGTGTCAAGTGTTATTCAGGTTCTGAATCAATATCTTATCATTTAATCGAGATTTAAATGCTTTTGTAATTGGAAGACTTAAACTAAATTGCAAATCTATGTACAGATGAATTTCATCAAGAAGAATGACAATGAGCTATAAATGTACTTGGCAAGAAACACCTCTGTGTCGAAGATCCTGTAAAATATGTCTGTTGCCCTAAGCACTGACTTTAACGTTGTCAAAAAGTAACGACGTGCATCTGACAATGTTGATACTTTCTTTTAAAATGTTAAAGTAGCGACTAATTTACAGAGCTTATCTTTAAAATGTTTATAGAAAGACCAGCGTGAGGTTAATGTGATTTCTATATAATTGTAAAAATCAGATTTATCTCAATTTATTGTTTTTTAAGAAAATTGTATCTCCACGTCTTATCTTTACTGCCTTAGTCTTTCTCATTTTGACTTCAAAGAAGTTTAAGGCAAAGTAGGAAGCTAGCGAATTACTACATGACTGCAGATCACCTATTGATTGAAAAATTATCAAAAGATAGCATGTGTAAATGAAAATATTTATAGTACAACTATTCTAACGTAAGTACGAAGATATATCGTTTATATAGAGATAATAGTAGGAGACGGAGAGAATCACACTGTAGTACACCGATATGTTTGATATAATCAGTGAAACTTAAATTATCAAAAATCATAAAAGTTAAAGATATAAATTAATTCGACATAGACGTATCGTATTGTTGATGCTATAAAATACCTTTCAAAAGTCTATGACGAGTCTGTATACCGGGCCGCAATGGTATATTGCAATTAAAATAACTAATCTTGCAGAAGCCAAGATTAATTACCATGAGCTTGGAGTTATCATGGCGTAAGCAAAATTGCTCATTCAGTAAAATAAAATGCGCTATAAATGTATTCATTTATAATGAAAAAAGTAAGTTTAGTGATAAAAAATTAATTTAAATGAGAGACCAAATGGGCCACTTTAGTACCATGGGACTGTGGACGTCTACTAGTATGGGACAATACTTGCGTGAACACCCTAGCTCCGTCTCACGTAGATTGTTCTGCAGCACGTGCTGGAGTTCTGGCCACGGAAGCCGAACGCAGGAAACGGATCAAATATACATGTCTGGATCCTTCATTTTGCAGCTTCGTCCCAGTAGCTGTCGAGTCAATAGGCGCCTTAGGATGTGAAGCCACAGCCCTCTTGGAAACAGATCAAATATACATGTCTGGATCCTTCATTTTGCAGCTTCGTCCCAGTAGCTGTCGAGTCAATCGGCGCCATAGGATGTGAAGCCACAGCCCTCTTTGAACTAATTGGGAAACGACGAAGGCTAGCTACAAATGACGCCCAGGCAAAATCCCATTTCCTACAGCGCACAAGTGCTGCAATTCAGCGGGGGAATTCAGCATGCGTCAGGGAGAGTCTTATGCAATCTTGATTTCGAAGCCCAATGATCCCCTACTTTTTATTAAACGTTATCTAAGTAGTAATATGGGGCCCATTTGCGGGCAACACATTCAATTGTATTTAAATTATATGAAAAAATCTTTAAACATGAAAATTAAGAAAGGAGATGAAGCATCATTTTTACGATGAGAACGCTGCCCACAGTTTGAGGAAAATGTCGGAACAGGAAGAAAATAGTCACATGAATAAATATTTATGGAGATTATGCGGGATTCAGTAAGGATAGGAAGATGCAAATAAAAGTAATTAATATAGGAATACTTCGATCAAACAGTACAGGTTTATTAAAGTGGTTACTGTGGATATCCATCGACTTACAAGTCCACTAAATTACAAATTTACAGTTTTACAACAACAAATATGAAAACAAACAAAGAGCGAAAGTATGATCATGTCAATAGGTTGATGTTGATGTGTGGAAGATTTTAATAATCGTAATAGTATCAATCGTGGATTTTCAACGACCGAACACATTTGCTTATAATTACTTATAATGGTGAGTACAGTACAGGTTTATTAAAGTTGTTATTGTGGATATTTGCATCCACTTACGAGTCCATTAAATTGCAAATTTACAATTTTACAAAGTGCAAAATGAAAACAAAGAAAAACGTATAAAAAACAAAGGGTTCAATGTCAATTGGTTGATGTTTATGTGTAGGCGAGTTTTAATCAATTATTAAGGGACAAAAATAGCCATTATTAAGAGATTTAGCATGACAATTCATCTGTAAGAAATATGATCATTTATATCTCCATTACCAGTACTTTCAAAATCGATCGTTTTCACCTTGCTGTGCGTGAAATAAAGCGCAAGAAGGATGATCCATGACTTAAAGTATTCAACCATCAAATGACCTGTCTCAGTGATATTCGTATTTCGCAAACGAGCAAGAGTTCTATTAAGTCTTCAATTGTGAATGACTGGCCAGTTAAACCAGATCAGTTAACTGATCAGACTTAGTTAACTGATCTAACATAACGAATTTTTCGAAAAATTTTATCGTGCCGTGTAATATGGCATTGCTGTTATTGTAACTTCTACTTCGATAATGCTTTATAGCAATTTTCCTTCGGAGATTAACCCAATCATTATGATTTAAATAAGATCAGTTAATTGAGTCCAAATATTTTGTACTGTATAAGTTAAGCTAATAGTTTCTAAATTCTAAAACTTTAATATTTATTTTATTTCATATTTTACAAGTAAACTTTACATTTTTAAATCAAATTTAAATTTTAGTTACTATATCACAGTTAAATTTTTTATTTTTAAATTATATTAAAAATTTTCTATGTTAATTTATAGGAATCAAGAAAAATCAGATACCAAAGGAATTATTTAATATTTCAATGGCAACTGCCATCATCAGAGAAAAAATAAAATAATCACAGTTTTGTACACAAATATGCTCATGTTCACGTTATTTTAATGTACCAAACTGTAACAATTTTCTAGTTTTAGTTTTTTTTTTGAAATGGATAACTTGAATATCTTCAATTAAAATTTTACTTCATATTTTAGTTTAATTATACATTTTAAATCATATCTATATTTGTTCATATATCACAGGTAAATTTTATTTTTTAATATTATATTTATATATTAGTTCATATTTTACAAGTAAATTAGACATTTTAAAATTATATTTATATTTTAGTTTATGTTATACAAGTAAATTTTTAATTAAACATTACGTATTTGAGTTTATTTTACAGGTAAATTTTATATTAAATTTTAAAGTTTAAAGCTAGTTTGTTCAGTTTGATTGTAAATCAAAATGTAATGTCTAATTAATCGATTAGTGGATGACAATTTAAAGCTATACAACACTTTATTATGCACAAAATGCCGCCGTTGATACCTGCCATTAGTTTAATGTTGAAATATTATCCAATTAACAACGTCAAACGGTGATTTTCCATTAAAAGCGACAGTTTTTGCTGTCGCTTTCACCAATAAAAACTGTCACAATGCACTGATAAAAGTAAAAAAGGAAACATTTGATTCAAGCGACATTGTATTTGTTTTTTTAACAAAACGGGTATTATAATAAAACGACGTATTTTGGTAGTTGCAACGAACATCACTAACAAACTTGACGAGTCTCTTTTTAAAGAGAAATAAATGCTAAACTACAATGATAATGGCAACAGCAATGCTAATATTTACGAAAATGGAAAACTAGTTCCTTCTATCTACAATGATAAACTGTACAGTGAAAGAATTAGCAAATCTGTTAGCGGACAATGGATCCAGCCATTACTCACGGATTATAATAATGACAAATATGATGGATTTAGTAGAACATATGATGATCCTTGTAGTCAGTTGTGGCCCAGTCGCTTAGGCCAGACGATGGACTACCAATATTACACGAAATCGAATTTATTGCAGCAATCCACAATATCTCGATTACCATATGACTCGGTGGAAAATCAGCAATCGTCAGTCAGCAAATACAATCCTGTATGGCAGATGAACAGTCTATCATCTGGAAGTGAATTTAATTTGCATTCAAAATCGAATTCATCTACGAAACCACTTAACTCCACAGGCCCACAATTTGACAATGTCGAAAATTTCAACTGTACGAAATCCGTCTTGTCGTTTTCTAATCAAATCAGTCAATTGCTACGGTACAAATCATGTCAGTCTCAGTCGCTAGAAGAACCACAGCACTCTATGATAGCCAGCAATAGCAAATCGAATGAATTTAGCAATTCTCTGAATGACCATTTGAAAAGTAAGCTGAACGTTCTAGATGGAAACTATCATTCATCGGCTACTGTCCGTTCAACACCGTCGCCAAGCCAAGCGTCGAAATTTGTGGATAACGCAAAACACGGTAATGCATACTCATTTGAGAAGAACAGGGCGTGTAACTCGAGTACCAGCGTCGACTGTGGTAATAGTGATCAGCAACCATCTATCATCGATGAACGACGTAATACAGTTACACCAAATCATCATCAACATATTGAACAACAGTTTTGGCCACAATCAAAGTTGACAGTATTGGATTCAAGTCATAAATCATCTAACGAAAGCAGCTATATTGATCAACAGTTCGCTGATAACCGACGCCCACAACATTGTGATTCCCATTTATTAACAAGTAGGTACCGTAGAAATAGCATTATTCATTCAGAAGGAGCTTCTTTAATTTTAGCTAGTTCAGTAGTAAATCCTATGAACACTGAAAGCAATCTTCAATTTAAACCAAGATTTGCACAATTTCAATCTAGGGCAAATGTATATGCTACTAGCGACATACCGAGCAGTTCATCGAATGCGAGAAATAGTCGCTTTCCTGTTGTTGCTGTTGATAATTACCACCAAACGTTTTACACAAATGATGATGCAGCCGATTTATATAATGGCAATGCTGCTAGCAGCCGAAGCGACACTATCATACTAAATGACCAACGACAACATCAGCAAATAATGCATTCAACTGTGTCGACAAGAGATCAGTATGAAAGAAAAAAGAAGACTGTAGTTGAACAGATTTCTGAGCGTGTTATAAAGCGACTTGTTCGCTTGGTGTGTGAGGAGGTTGACGAGGGTACATTCAAACATAGTGTCGCAGTGTCTACTGAAGACGATATTGATATGGAATTTGCTCGTTGTTGTGCATTATTTGCAAAGTGGGCTCCGTACTTTAAAAATAATCATAGTATTTAATGCACTTAAGTTGTTAACAAGGAAATGACTGATCTTTTGCAAAATATTCGATCGTACATAATTTTGTTCGTAAATCACAAACTGTACAGATAATGATATTCCTTCTATCGTACGATGGTTTACACTGAAAAACCTAATATAGTCAACTCTATCATTTATGCTTTATTTATTATTGCCTGTTTTTACTGCCACACTTACATTACACAATGATCATCAATGCTTTGCAATGCAGTGATTGCATATTATGAACAATATATGTATTTATATTTAATACGGAACAAGGACACAGTAGATTATTATTGCTGTGTTGCGATGTTTTGCGAATCATCTTATATTATCGTTATATTTATGTTGTTTCATATTTAAATTAATAAAGAAAAACTTTTAATTTCTCCTGTATGTATATATAGCAAAAGCCATAATCTAAGTGTAAAATAAACAGGCTTAAACATAGTTTTCAATCATGGACGGCAAGTATTAATGAGGGAATCATAAGCTACGGATGCAATCAAATTTTAATTCTTTGCATAAAATCGCTAAGATAAAAGGCATTGTCAATACTTTAAATAGTAAAGTTGACTATTTTGCCGGTACTTACCACCAAAGGTCTGACTGAGGTTATATCTGATTACGACTTTTAATAATACTTTTTCGGTTTTGAAATATTTAAATATTTCTGCTTGGGTGATTACTTTAAACAGCCCAGGCGGCAATGTTATCAATTTTGACAAGGTTGGGATAATCTTAAATTGGTTTAGATGGGATAATGCATTGTTGGTTTAGAACAAAGTTAACCATCAAGTAATTACAACCTACTATAAATAAACAAATGGTTTAAAGGTTTGAACTGTTTAATGTTTCTTTAGAATTGCTTCAAATTCTTGGTAATCATACCTGTTTGGTGTCAAAATATTAAAAACAAATTTTATTCGTCAAAAATATCTTTTAACAAAAATTTTTATTCGCAGTTAACACATTTACAAGACCCATCTAATCTCCCATTCATTTACAAGCCCAAGCTAGTCTCCAATTTTTGAACTTTGCAATCTGAAAAATTAATAATTATTTATCTAATCGCCTAATGTTCGATTATGAAAAATAAAAAATAAAAATTATGAAATTGAATTATAATTGAATAATTACTTTAGAATAAAATCGCACATATTAATTTATTTAATTAAACATTATTAAATGCTAAAGATTGTTTGTTATGCTATATTATTGTTTTACTACACTATTTTGCTTTAAGTAAAAGCTCTTAACTAAGATCATATTGTTAGAACTTAAAATACTGTTTTTGATTTTATGTTCAAATATTTTGTATTTCAGATTTCGTAAAACGTTCAATTTTTTAAACGCACAGATTGTACGTTTATATATTGTACAATTATATATATATATCAATTTTGTAAAATTGATATATGATTGAATTTTCTACTGTCGATAAAACCAGGAGTGAATGTTATCTCTTTTATGTAAACGAAGAGAAATATTTCAACCATTTCGATAACACATTCTTTGATTTTAACTTAGGCTTTAATACAAAATTCGATTAAAATAAAAAAATAATTCTATTTTCCGGATGAATACTGAATGTATCCAAACTAATGACAAAATAAAAATAACATTACAAGATTTAACTGGAAGCGTTACGACTCTTGTTGACAATTATATGATACATATCACCTGACACATGGCACCTTTTACACCTGACGCATGTATCCTGTCAGGTGTAAATGCAAATCAATGATTTTAGGTTGATGATTCATTCTTTGCATAAAAACGATAAGATAAAAGGCATTGTCAATACTTTCAATAGTAAAGTTGACTTTATTATCCGGTACTTGCCACTCAAGGTCTGATTGAGGTTACATCTGATTACGATTTTTAATAATACCTTACATCAGTTATCAAAACATAAGGCCTAGTCAATCCCAATTATTGCTTTCGGGCCTGTTTAATTCAATCCACATCATTATTTTATTTTCAGATGGTCGTAAGCGACTGCTGGTCCTCGATTACAGCATGTTCGTTGCAGAGCAGTCTGTGTAATATATGCCGGCCTTTGTGCACTTGCATATATTGCAAACTGCGTAGTTTGCAATAGATGTAACCAAATTTCAACTGATAGTTGAAATTTTTGCTAATTGTTTATAGCTGTATGATTGGGCATTAATGTTAAAAACACAGATGTAAAAATATGACCTCACCAATCCCCCACCATGTATACCAGAACAAGAAATATCAACACGCGGTCCCGCGTCTCTTGTTGTTGTCTCACGCTGAAAGGTCATTGTTGGCGGTACCGGTCTGAGCTCTGACTCAACTGCGACGACGCTAACAGCTTGCTTCATAATCACCGAGTGAATCTCTGATTACATTGTGGCGTATTGTTGGTAACGCACCCAACTTACAAGACAATACGTGGGCGATAGTACACTCGCTTCCACACAGACACATACGAGGTGCATGTTCTGGCGTCCATCCGTAACGGGCTGCAAGGTCATTTTTGAATTCTATAGAGCTTAAAATGAGGTTAATAGTCTTTAACGGTTGACAGTTCAACCAGGAAGACACTCCTTTATTACATGCATGATTGAGTGCGTTTCTTAAACCATCATCAAGAATCGAATGCAAAAGTTTCCTTTTTCCACTAAGTATTTACCCTTTCTTAGCTCCAATTATTATACTTGAGATTTTATATTTCTGAGATCTTATGGCTGGATTATCAAAATAATTCATGCTTTTAAAGACTTTAAGCGAAAACATATATTCGGACTCCGTCGATTCACATGTGCCAATAAATCCCAAATCTCGTTGGTAAAGACATTATCAGTTGATGAGCATTTTCAGCGGTTTTAGGCCGATAACTCTCGTTCATCTGTAATATGATTAGATAGTGCAGAGAATCAATCTGGATCACAACAGTATGTTTGCTGCATTACAATCCATTTTGATAGTAGCATGACCATTAATGCATAGTAAGCTACGTGTGCATCTTTGCCAGCGATCATCGTTAATTTCTCTGATACTCCGCATAATATGGAAACTTTCTCTTTAATTTTCTTGCTGCAATATTCCTTCGTTCCTATCGGCGCATTGAGAATTTTCAATCCATCTATGAGGACAAACACTCCAGTATTTGCAAACACTGTTTTCGTTCGACTATAATTATCTCTGTGAACCAATAGCTTGCACTAAACGACATTCGAAAAGTAATCGTAGGCAGGTCAAAGCGTCTGAATATGATCCCATAGTGATTTTAATTCAAGTACATTCCCGACGCAGTTAGAATCATCGGAATACCATCTATGCATAGAGATGTGCTACATATTGCAACTCTAAAACAAAGGGGGGGGGTGCTAACGGCAAAGGCAGCCATTGCCAGTGGGTCTCCCTTGTGAAACCTTCATTGGATATAATGTGTTGACCATCCACAATAAGTTCAATCTCCGTGTCATTGGTGTTAAATTTTGTATCCGAACGCGGGACAACAGTGCTAAATATTATAAAGTACATCCTTCCTATTAATGGTATTAAATGCATTCGAAGTATCAATTGCCAGCAAACATTTATCGCTCTCTCGATTGAAGTTTTCTCGTAGGGTATTCAATTCCACAGCGCTGTCGATACAACTGTTTTAAGTCACAAATAGATTGCAAGTCTTTCTGTACGATCTTACATATAGCTTTGCCTATGAATCTCCTTGTCACATCTCCAATACCGACTGGTCTTACCCTATGATTTTTGTTCAGCGGAATCATACGGCTAATCTAAAATGCATCCAACAGTTCATCCGGTATTTTTTCTTTGGCCAACCTTCAGGCAAACTTTGCAAGACATTTAGCCATGTTATCAGCTTCATATCCAACACTGATAAGCATCCTATACCATACTCGTGTGTCTACTCCTGAAGGACCAGCAGCATTCTTGGTAGATGATGCAGCGCTAATTATTGAGCTGGCATCAATTTCATCGAATACAATTGAGTGACGTGGTAATGATCTTTCAATCGAATTTCGAGTATAACACGTTCGGCCGCGTTACTCGAGCTAGGATAAAGTTCTTCTTGAATACTTAAAACACTTTTATCCCTAACTATATCGCTGGTACAGTGTATTCCCTCAACAGTAGTTTCACAGTATAACAATCTGAGAGCTCTTGATATCTGACCATCTTTGACCAAACGAAAGAAACTAGGTACTAAGTCCTGGAAATCATCAACTTATTTTACTCTTGAGTATTTTTTGCTGAGTACCCTCTCTTTGTATCGAGCTTGCAGGATGCAAGCTTCGTGCAACAAAACTCTTATATCCTCTGAATTCCATAATGATAATCTTCGTTCTAGAGTTTGTTGAACAACCTTAATTATCCCTCAATATTTCTTGAAGTGTGATTTAATTACTTTAAGTATCTTATTCATATAAACCGAAAGCGGTTTTAATGTACATTTAAAAGCACTACATATGAACCAAGATTTTATTAGATTTTTATGAAAGTTTAGATTCCAATATAATATTGGTATAGTTTTTTATCTGATTCAATTTGTATACCCTTTTTATTCAATATTGAACAGTGACTTGTAATAATTGTTTCTAAACTTAACTCACTACGTTCATATGTTGGATTTACATTTAAATCATTAGAATTAACTTATTTCGTCATTATATCATAATAAAGCCTTTTGCATATGAGGACAAATTTATTACTTGCTTTATCAATAGTTGTTATTATATAGTTATGCTTTAATTTAGTAAGTTCAGTATACATATCTTTATTAATATGTTGCGTTTTTTAATTTTTTTGGATTTTTAAGTTGTTATTATATAAATATGCTTCAATTTAGTAAAAATTAGTAATTTATATTAGTAAAAATTTAGTAAGTTATGTATACATATCTTTATTAATTTGATCTTTCCTTTTATAATTGTTTGTTATTTTCATTTTGTTTTAAATTTTATCAAATATATAATCTTTCAAAATTTAATCATTCGCTATCAAGGTTATTGCGTCAACGCAATAACCTTCAGCAACATGCTCAACCCAACTTCACGAGCGCATAAGTTCGTAAGGCATAAGCGACCATGACGAAATCCTTGTTGTGCCCTAGTAAGGGTTCCTTGTGAATTCAAATGAGCATATAAAAGTCTGTTTATATCCGCTCAAGGACTTTGCAGATCACAATAGTAAGGCTTATTACACGGTAATTACCGGGACAATTTATGTCCCCATGTAGAACAATGATCCATTATAGAACAGTGACTTGTAATAATTGTTTCAAAACTCAACTCACTACGTTCATATGTTGTGTTTACATTAAAATCATAATAATTAATTTATTTCATTAGTATATCATAATAAAGCTTTTTGCATATGAAGACAAAGTTATTACTAGCTTTATCAATAGTTGTTATTATATAGTTATCCTTTAATTTAGTAATTTCTGTATACATATCTTTATTAATTTTATCTTTCATTTTATAATTGTTTGTTATTTTCCTTTTTTTATTACCACCCATTGGAACACCTTTTACTTGTCTAAATATAGATGTCCCTACTTTTAAATAATTTTGATTTATCAAAATATTTAAGGATTCTATTAATTCAATTTTATCCATATATTTATATTTATTTGATGGTTTAATTTTTGTTAGATAGACGTTATAATTATTATAACATATATATGTATATCTTTTTCCGAATATAAGATTAATTAATTTTACTAACGCTTCTTTAATATCTACTAAATCTAGATTTGTATAAAGCGTACTAAAATCGTATGTATTTATATTTTGAAAATTTATTCCTTTTGTCTGTTCAAAAAATTCTTTTGTAGAATTAATACTGAAATAGTGTTTTATACCAGTATTAATTTCGATTACCTTGCAATATTTTTTAAAATGTGCTTTAATTACTTTAAGTATTTTATTCATATAGACAGAAAGTGGTTTTAATGTACATTTAAAAGCACTACATATGAACCTAGGTTTTATTGGATTTTTATGTAATTTTGGATTCCAATATAATATAGGTATAGTTTTATTATCTAATTCAACCTTTATACCCTTTTTATCCATTATAGAACAGTGACTTGTAATAATTGTTTCAAAACTCAACTCACTACGTTCATATGTTGGATTTACATTTAAATCATTAGAATTAACCTCTTTCATTAGTATATCATAATAAAGCTTTTTGCATATGAAGACAAAGTTATTACTAGCTTTATCAATAGTTGTTATTATATAGTTATCCTTTAATTTAGTAAGTTCTTTATACATATCTTTATTAATTTTATCTTTCCTTTAATAATTGTTTGTTATTTTCATTTTTTAATTTTATCAAATATATAATTTTTCCAAATTTTAATCTTTAATGTATTAAAGCTTCCGCTATTAATCAGCTAACCAATCAAATGGTTCAATTGGAAGGCTTCGTACTGGTGTGACTGGGAGCTCCGATCATTTTTTACCTTAAACCATAAGCCTTGAAGAAGTAGAAGATTGAAGTAATCAAATCAGCTAACTGAGTCTAAGTATTAAATATAATTATAAAATAAACAAAACATAATAATGCTAAATCAAAATTTAATAATTAAATAATAAAATTAATAATTGTTTTAAGATTTTCTATAATTTAAATCAAGTTAAAATAAAAAATTAGATGTTTTTAAGCTTTTACTATTAACCAGTTTATTAAGAATTCAAATTTTTAAAATATTAAGTTCAACTTGCAGCAATTATATTTTCGAATTTTAGTTATTTTAAATTAATTCTAGTTTTATTTCATAATACATTTAATACAATACATATAATACATATGCTTATTAAATCTATCAAAATTAGGCGATTTCTATTTAAAACATGTTTTTAAAATTCTTGTTGGTAATAAAATTATGCTATAAATATAGAATTCGAGTTCTTACATTCATGGTGAATAACATAATGAGCCAGGTGGTAATTACGTAACCATACCGCCATATGCAAATGGTCGTTCTAAGATAACGATTTTTTTAAATAAACGAAATATTTCTTAAATACAACTGATAAATACCATTAAAAAAGAAACATGAAAAAAATATGAAAACAATTATAAGTCAGTCATACAACTTGACCAGCCGTCTTCTTTTTTCTTCTACGGCCTCAGGTCCAGGGGGATCTGAGCCCCCAACCTATCCAACACGCCGCCCTTCAACTGAACAACCCGGGGTCTTTCACCCCCGAAGAATCCAATCGAGGCGAACTATGCTGGGTAAGCGAGAGACAAGGAACTTAAGAAACCTTAGCTTTTGCTCTGTGGGACGTCTTCTCGAAAAGAAGAGTAATCCCGAGATAGCCCAAATATCTCAGAGGCGCATTTGGGTTTTCCCATTTAATGACATATGCTCAGCCCGTTTCAGGGCCCACCTAGCTCTCTTCAGAATACGTTTAAGTCCATCCAGTCAGCTTTCTCCAACCAGTTCACCGTAATGGTGAACCCCAGGTATTTTACCCGATTTGTGAAGGTGGGAAGTGGTTCAGAGGTAAATATGGAGAGCGCAGAGAGTGCTAATCTCTTAAATTTTTGCTTTGCTGCAGGGATGCAATAAAAGATAACCACCTGTGATTTCGCGGAGTTTAAAATAAAATTGAATTAAGGTAACAGGACTTTTAATCGTGAAAAGAACCGGATGATGTCAGAGACTACGTCTTTACACCTGTGTCCAGTGAACAGGGCTGTGGTTTCATCAGCGTACACCACTAGATGTTGTTCACGTTTAAATATTTTAAAGAAGTAAATGGAGGCAACAAGAAATAAGATAGGAGAAAGTGGTGAACCTTAAGGCACACCCGTAATAGGGTAGACTGACGCGCATCAGGGTCGTCTTTATAGTAAAAACGCTTGGTGTACAACAGAATCTCCACCCTGTTCACAATTCTCGCAGGCAATCCGAGTGACCTGAGTGAAGAGATCACGAAGGGAATGGAGATGCGATCAAATGCAGCAGAAAAGTTAAGGAAAACAGCCACAACATCCACCTCAACAACTTTTGAATAAACCGAGCGACCTTTAACGAACCTATGAAAATTGGGAGGGATCAAATTACGGATTAAATATTTGCGGATTTAACGCGCAAGCGCTTTTTCGTAAATCGACACGAGGGCATTTTGAATCGAAATGGGTCGCAGATCTTCAAAAAACATGAGCAGGATGTTTTCTTAGGAATAAAAATACGCTTATTAATATTGATGCCTGATAAATGGGATGGGGAGGCTAAAAGCATTGTGACGGCCACCTCTCTTATCTGGTTGGCTGTCAAAAGCTGACAAACCCTAGAAAAAAGTGGAGCGACAAATTTGGAGGTGCCCGGGAGTGGATACCAGGAGTTAAGGATATTCGTAACAAATAGATCCCGACTCCTAAAATTATTCCAAGGCGGGATCGGTTGAGGTGATTGAGTGGCTCCATAGTTGTGTAGGGCTAGTGACTCATCCAAAACTTTGTCAAGGTCTACATTTTCTATCCAACCCAATGCTCAATCCTTCAAACAAACAAACTTCTCCTTCTTGAAAATCTTCCAAAAGGAAGACTGAGAAGGATTAAAGCGAGCAATACTCGTCCTATCCCTACTCAGCTGGAACCTATATCTAGTGCTCCAGTATTCATTCGAGATGACCTGTCTGGAGGAAACAGAGAGATTAGGGAGGTTAAGCAATTTCGCTAGGACCTTGAATTTCGTCGGAGTAGGATTGTATATACGACCTTTATATGTAGTCGATAAAATCGCGGTAGTTTGAGAATAGAAGAAGGTATTAAATTCGATCAGACTCTCATTTCCTATTATGGAAAAGAGTTGGATATCCGCTTGAAAGAAGGCCACTCTGATCGGATACAAGTGAAACCTTCTTCGAAGCAACATATATTCCTCAATTCTCCAACGAATTAGGTCATGAGAGGTGGACAATTGCTGACGCGACTGCTCCGTGCAGAGGGGTTTTAACAACCTCCTCGAGTGAAGCAGTAAAACGTCGAGGATAGAATTTGTTGATATGCAATGAAAGGTAGGGGTCGGTGGTTTGTGAATAAGATAACCGTTCCTAGCTCTGCGAAGTACTGCATTGATCCAACGACCAGTGCTGTCGTTGAAATCCCCAAGTATCATGTCATAGCCGCTGTCGATAATACTATCCAGGAGGTCACGGTTCTTGTGAATCTCCACTGGACGGATGTAGACATTGGCTAGACTGAGGCGTTTACCGTTCTTACAGAGTGAAACTACGAATCAATTCATGGCTGGACATGAATAGTTTAATAGGAGGGAGAACCTTAAGGAGCACTTAACTAGGGTCAAGAGTCCTTAAGATGAAGAGAGTGAGGTGGGGTTATGCACGGAGTATAGTGGGAATTAATGTGCTTTGGAATAATTTGAGTAATGTTTTGGGGGGAGACGGATAGACCGCGTCTCCTGAAGGACTATAACATCTGCATATCTACAGGATAGAAGTCGAAAAGCAGGATGACCTCCCAAATTTCAATGAAGGATATTCAGTGAAAAAGGGTCCGAGTACTCTGCATTGTGATGGATTAGTTGGATAGCGGATTGCCTACCTAGAAAGAGCTATATGCAGTAAGGTTTCCCTTTCGGCACCAGCTCATTCAGAGTAGGTACTTGCCCCTGGGCGGCATCTTCATTTCCCCGATACATTCTTGACTTAAGAAGTTTTCCGATCTTGATAGGGGGACGGCGTGGGCCGAACCCTCTTCTTTTTGGAAACTGGAATTGACCCCGAGGACGGTAGGGTGGGTTTCGAGCAAAGCACCGAAACCACACTTGAAACTAATTCCTCCATCTTCTTAAGGGCAGTATTAATTCTAAGATCAACAATCTTCATCATATCATAATCTGCCATCCGGGCGGCATGGACAAACGATTCAGCCTTAGGATGGGGAAGCTTGAATAGGTTGCAATATGATTTAAAGTGGTAACACTTCTGTGTTTATGCGGAATGTTCACACCAGCAGTTCGAGCATGAAGGGGAGCCAGACATTTCTCCAACTTAGAAAACGCCGGGCAAGTGGCAGAACCATATACCTCACACGTAGTCGTCAGTGTGCATGTGGAAGCTCAATGCCCCCATGTGTGCCATCTGGCGTAATGTGGATAAGTAAAGTCTTCTATGCTTATCTTAGTGAAGTGAAGGTTAAAACCCATATATGGGTTGCTAGCTGATTTACTCAGGATACCAGCTTGCACAGCTGTTGCGGCACAAAAGCCGATCGACAAAGGGAAACTTTTCCCTTTTACTGACTGGAAGTTGCAGATATTATACGCCTTTTCAAGACAGACTATATCACGCTATTCTAACATACTGGCAAATTGGTGGTTTTTAAAGTAGCGAAGATTGGCTTTATTTCAAGAGATCCGAATTCTGGAAGTGATGCCTTGAAATATTGTTGATAATTTTTGAGCAAATCAGATGTGGCAAATGATATTTTTACTGACGACTCCAGGTATTTGACCGAATTAAATAGCACTGTTAGGCAAATTCATTGAAAAGGAACGTAGAAACGTATTGTATAGGTTATGTCTTTCAATCGGCTTTTTTAGCGATATAATTGCTAAATCTTTTAGTTTTGGGATGGGGGAAGAACCTTCATTATCACCAGACAACATGAAACACCACTTACCTTCTTTGTTCTAGAATTTGAGATCGATTTACCTTGAAATCTTTTTTGTTGTTGTAGAATTATCCATGATTTTTTGAACTGTTTTTGGATTGCTTTGATGCTCCGTCATGCACAAATCTATCTCGCACATTAATCTCAGTTAAATAGCATTTCTCATAACTCACAATGTGGTTTCATGTATATACATATTTTACGACGTTTATATATTGCGTTTACATTTAAATCATTATAATTTACCACGTTCACAAGTATAATATGGTTTATTTTCTAATTAAACCGGGTGTTTTACCCAAGAAACAAATATTCTTTATTAGTGAGTGATTTTATTTGTTCGGCCACCTTTCGTTCCCGATATCCATTGATGATCCGGCATCGCTAGTGTAAGGAAAGAGGCCTCTGTGACTCTCTTCTGTCTAATATTTCATTGTCCAATCCGCTGTTGAGTAATTGGACGGATCTGAGATAGTTTATGAAAGGACTATCGCTACGGCTGATGTAAGCCAGCCAATTATTTAGCCGTTGATCGACTTATGTCGAAAAGATGTTGCCTAAACTGCTCCACGGAGGCTAATTGGCAATAGGTGTCAGCTCAAAATTCACTACAGAGCTCGTCGAACAATGATGTAGCATTCTATTAGTTGGGATATAAAACGTGCAGAAAGTAATGGTCTTTGTCTAAATTTATTATTTCAGATCATAAATTTTATCTAGCAGAAAGTAAAAATGGAAATAAAACTGTTTTTCATAATTCACGATTAATAACCGTAAAAATACAAAAGTCGACGATTGTCATGTATTTGGAACCATGCAAGAATTTTTTAGTATAGTCTGTCTGCTGAATACCCCAGATAATTTTGGTTTCAAAAGATTTGCCAATCCCGGACTTGCTAGCTCTTTCCATCTCTTAAGAGTAGTTGATCCTAAAAACATTATTTAAGGGATTAAAATAAATCAGTTTAATTTCAGAAAAAATTAAAAGTAAATCAAAATAATATTGAAACTAGCATTTGAAACAAACAAGAAACATCGAACAGCAGTAAGGAGGTGATATTTCATCGGTCATTTTGAATCATGCTCTTATCAATAACAATGAAGTGGAATTTGATAATACCAGGATGCATGAAGCAGATGTTAATTATTTCCATCGACTGAAACTGTAATCAATTCATATCAATGCTGTAGGAAAATGGATTCAGATCAACAAGTCTAACTATATTTTAGAAATAAGAAATGATTGCATCAATTATGAGTCTTTGAATTCTTCTTGAGTACTTCTACGTAAGTATGTCTGTAAAATAATTTTAGTTTCTTTTTCATGAAAATGGTCACTGAGATTGGTCTAAACGTCACAGTCCTCGTGGGATAAAATGCGTTTTAAAACTAACATTTGATCTGTAAAAATAAGAGACAATCAAAAATGTTTTTTTATATGTAAAGAACCTGTATATATGCCCCGTATAAAATTTCCTGAAACTATTGAACGTACTTCACTGATAGAAATATCATGTTTCTTCAAAATAATAATTATTAAGGTATTATTTCGAAATAATAGTTATTAATAATAGTTATTATTTTATATATATGCTTCACACCAAGTCATAATTGAGGATGGTTAAGGTATGAATTTCTCATTCAATAAGTTATTTATTGATCTAAATAGAAAATTTCAATACTAAAAAGTTCAATTAAGAATGTTGTACTCCAGTTACTTGTAAGACATTTAAGAATTATCGCTAACGAGTTATTTAAGAAAACATTTTATTCATAATAATAAATCTTTTTTCTTAAATTTTTCATTAAAGACAGTAAAATATTTTCAGAAGTATGACTCATTTTCCTTAAATTTCGCGTTTAAATTTCGAACTTTGATGTTTTGTCTTATAGTTTTATGTAAAATTGAGAAATGTGTAAAGTAAAAAAACCGGAAAATATAATCACGTTACGAACTCATAAAAAATGTTAAAAATATTATCTTTTATAATAAACAATTTATGTAATTAAATAAAATAATTTAAAAATTGAAATTATGATTTTAAAAATTAAATACGGAATATACATCGAAAATTATGCTTTGGTATGAAACATTAATTAATACACCATTAATTATTTAAGAAAATATTGCTTAAATAAGATCGACATTTGAAAAATCTTAGATTAATGGCGCATTATCCACTAATTATGGATAAAATTAATTAAACTAATTTATGGATATTTAACCCATCAAATACGGGTTATTTTAATGAGCAACAATGCCTATTTGTAATGTATCAAGATTGTACATTAATGTATTAATGTACAATCAGAGGGTGGTGGTTGACTCTTTAAACCCGTTGATGCAGATAAGTAAGGATATTCACATATGGACGCATTTAAAAGCAGATGGTGTTTTAACTTTTCACCAAAAGAAACTGAAATTAATAAAACGTTGGTTTTGTCTTGTTGTCTCGATAATCATTTCATTTTTATATTTTATATGAAATGAATACAAGACAATCAGAGGGTGGTGGTTGACTCTTTAAACCCGTTGATGCAGATAAGTAAGGATATTCACATATGGACGCATTTAAAAGCAGATGGTGTTTTAACTTTTCACCAAAAGAAACTGAAATTAATAAAACGTTGGTTTTGTCTTGTTGTCTCGATAATCATTTCATTTTTATATTTTATATGAAATGAATACAAGACAATCAGAGGGTGGTGGTTGACTCTTTAAACCCGTTGATGCAGATAAGTAAGGATATTCACATATGGACGCATTTAAAAGCAGATGGTGTTTTAACTTTTCACCAAAAGAAACTGAAATTAATAAAACGTTGGTTTTGTCTTGTTGTCTCGATAATCATTTCATTTTTATATTTTATATGAAATGAATACAAGACAATCAGAGGGTGGTGGTTGACTCTTTAAACCCGTTGATGCAGATAAGTAGGGATATTCACATATGGACGCATTTAAAAGCAGATGGTGTTTTAACTTTTCACCAAAAGAAACTGAAATTAATAAAACGTTGGTTTTGTCTTGTTGTCTCGATAATCATTTCATTTTTATATTTTATATGAAATGAATACAAGACAATCAGAGGGTGGTGGTTGACTCTTTAAACCCGTTGATGCAGATAAGTAAGGATATTCACATATGGACAAAAATATATAAAATATATTTTTGGCATGTTTACTAAATTATTCAACAACAATATTTTATATTAATATTATTTTTATATTTGTATTTTATATTTCTGTTTCCCTACTATTGGTCAGATTTTTTTAATTATTTTATCAAGAAAATAGTTTTTTTAATTATTTAAAAATAATTAAAATAATAATCAATTATTAATTTATAAAATTAATTAATAATCAATTAAAAA
>WNNJ02002741.1:0-27806 GCA_012934845.2 Pomphorhynchus laevis
GATAAAGTATATGTCAGAAACCTTTATAATATTCATAAATATAAAAATATCTATAAATAGTGATCAAGCATAAGAATATTCAAATTCCTTGCATTTTGAATTTGCACCTTTGCTTATATACGATTTTAATGGACCAAAATTATTTACGTAAATCAAAACCGCATAGATTTTGTCAAAACATAAGCTTTCCGTACACAATTAGATAATTCTGAAGCCTTCGTTATATACAATATAAGTAATCTGGTGTGGCCTATAGACGTTTTCTTTTTTTATTTGGGGAAACGTCTAATTTTGTGCACATCAACGATTTTAATTTATCGCGCCGTTCTTTAATCAACTCAATTGATGGTAAAGTAAGCGGTTCAATTGACGAACAGTTATCAGGCATTGTCTTATACTTTCTGACTGGAATTCCACGATTTGTTAATTCACTTTTAGTGGATTGAGAGCAGTTTAATTCACTTGCTGGTATACTGAACATACAAAGAAATTGTCTACATAATGATAGATTTCCAAAGTTGTGATGAGTAAGTTGTTGAAATGTATCAGCTCTGAAATCGTCAGTTCTTAAATATCTGCGGTGCAATTGCAGCCCTTGCTGATCTCTATAATCTTCCAATTCCATGTCTTTTTTCTGTAATTCTTGTATTAGCAGTTTCTGCCGAGCACACAGCTCTTCTATAGTGAACAGCATTTTTTTCAACAACGTGGAATCATCTAAGGAATTAAAACATACAGGCTTTGAATTCTTACCGTCCTTTACTTTAAGATATAGAGATTCATGCTCTAGAGATATTTGAACATCTTCTTCATGCAATAGCTGCCACAAATTAGGACTTTCCTTATTATCATTGGATTTGCTATCGGTAACAGGTGTATTGCTGGCATATATACTGCACTTATCAGTATCAATAATGTAGATTTTCTTATCGCATGAGATAAATAAAAAATTTGGATAAGATTTAACCTGCTGCCAGACGGTCTTTACATTATAACTTGGTTTATCCGAAGACGCCATACACTAGAACTCCTAATATAATCTATATTTTGTTATGTAACACCCCTGCGTTTAATGCTACTATAGCTTCTATAAATGGCATTCGATTTGCACTTACAAAATGCATTCGCCCTAATATATCCAACAGCGCCATGCTAAATATCTAAATTACGTAAATCTGACGACATTGCTATTTTCGTTTCAAGATTCATAAGTGCTACCCGGAAATTATCAATAAAAATAGCATATTGTGATGAAATCAAAGCGTTATGATTAACGCTTTTCATGTGCTCACAAAATTTAATGTTATAAGGTAGCTTTATCTTTATTTTTCAACAATAAAACGTTTAGATATAGAAAATAAATTTAATATTCGATTCGTAGATAAAATATAAAAATGAATAGTTTGCTTAAATTTTATTCATCAATTTTATTTTGTATATTTTATATTGTTTTTACCGTAGATGATGGCCTTCCCATCGGATATAAGCAAAATTAACAAAATTTCTCTGGTTTTTTTGTTATGATTTCTCTAGCTCTATTGAACAGAATGCTTTATTGTTGACGATTACAGTTACTAATTTTATAGCAAGATAAGAGAAGTTATAAATTTGAGAAATAACAGTTTAGTTCAATATCCAGCCTCTTATATTTAATCCATCATACAATGTCATTGTTGTATTAATCAGAAAACGGCATTTACTAAATGTTTTGCTATATAGTGATGTGATGTTATTGATATTTAACATTTTAGATTAAAATTCATCCCTATTATATTTGATCCATCATGCAATATTATTATTGTCATTGGATTTTTAAAAATATAGCTCTCGTATTGATATCTTGTTTTAACTTCAATCATTGGGTTTACTTAATATTATTTTAAGATTTTACTTGATTGCATCTATGAGCTGAAATTCTTCTGATTGTAGCACGACATTATCCTCACAGGTACTGTTCCAATTTTTATACAGCAGGACGCTACTAATCAGCCTGGATGGGTCTCATCAGCTGCTAACCCATACCTACATTGCACGTTTCGACCTTATTATCAGCTGATCGGATTCGAACTCTGGACGTCTGTATCACGGTTCCAACCTAACATCCACTAGGCTGGCTGCTCCAGTGGTGTAGATATACATTTCTGTTCAACACAAGTGTACGGGGTAAATGGATCAATAATAAAAGATAATTAAATAGATATTCTTATATTATTTTTTACATGTTTGATTATCTTTATTTAATGTGTAACTTATCAATTGCTAAATGATATAAATTTGTTTGTAATATTCACACATTACTTCGTGATATATTTATAAATATATAAATATATATAAAATATATGTAAATATATATTATATTTAAACATATATATTTATATATTTAAAAATATATTTATATATAAATATATAAATATATTTATATATAAATATATAAATATATTTATATTATTTGTAATATATTCATTACTATAATGATATTATTTCGTTAATATTAATGTGTTAGCTGTGTTTTGAAAATATTTCTAGTTTCACATTTTAACTGTCAAAATCTAAACTATGTACACACATTTCATGCTAGTCGGGTCAAGTTTATAAGATTATCTTTGTAATCGATTAATTCAATGTTTGATATCCTGTCAATCACATGATGGAATTTACTAATCAAGCAAATGATTGGGAGATGCATATCAATTAAATCAGTTAGCTATCATAATTTAAAATATTTTTACATATCTAGTAATTTGTAGTTAAAAGCGGTAATTTTTTGACATCGCATGATATCTATAATGCGGTAACACCAGTTGCCTAAACCAATATTCATCAATTCAAAAGATTTGAAATTATAATTTAATTCTTAAAACAAACTTTTATGCATAGGTTAACTTAGTATTTCCTCAGCGTTTATTAATCATTTAACGTATATAATTTTAAATGAATATATTTTTATAGCACATCTTTGTATCTTGAGTAGCTACATCAATTTTATAATTGAATAGGTAATTGAATTTTAATTGAGTAGAATTAATTAATTATTTTTTTTTTTTTTTTTGATTAATTGTATAATTAACATGTATAATTAATTGAATTTAAATTGAATTTTAATTGAAATTCAATTATAATTGAATTTTATAATAGAATTGTAATTTAAAGAATAATTTAAACTTTTTAAAAGTAAATTCGAAAATTACTTATAATCGTTATTTAAAATTACTAAGAAACAACTAAAATTTTCTATTATTTCAATAAATAATAAATGTTACTTACTCAAGAAATATTGCACTTAATTTGATCGAAGGTATCGTAACATGACGTCGTAATCAGGTGCGCCTCTGATGCCCCTAGACAATCTCGGGGCTAGTCTTCTTTTCTAGAGGACGATCGCAATTGTAGAGACTAAGATTTCTGAAGCTCCTCTTATCGACGCTACTATCCATCGTGCGCCGGGATTGTGCCCTCAGGGTGTTAAAGCATCTGAATGGTTCAATCGTAGAACATCTCGTTGGTGTTTGCTGTTGGGGTTTGATTTCAATTTATCGATATAGAAGATCTCTGTTTAAAACATCTCTTGATGTTTTAACCTTTATTAATATTAAGAAAATCTATTATTATTCCCAATTTGCCGGTTCCAGCCCCGGCAAATTATTGTGCCGAGAAGAAATTGAAAATAAAGGTAAGTATTCGTATTTTAAATTAAAAAATGTTAGAGGCAGAAAATATTCTTCTTTTTGTGATGGGTGTGCTTCAAAAATTTAAAGAGCTCAATAGTGTGTCACCGTGAAAAATGTTCGAGAACTACTGGTGGACAGTAATAGTTGTTTGTGACTATGTTAAACTAAATATTTCCTGACCTTATGTATTTTATCTGTTTGACATTTTAGAAAATATCAAACGTTGTTCAGATGCCTGGCTACGATAATTATCACTGCTTTTAGTATGCACTAAAATACGGATTAGGCAAAAACGTCGACTACATTGTTCAAAATTCATTTCTGTAAATAAAAAATAATTTTGTTTGTAAATAATAATTTGTTCTGGCTCCTTTCTTTTACAATAAATTATATTAGAAATATATCTATCCTGATCTGTATTTAAATTTTTAAATTTCCAGGAACTATCAGTTATAGTTAAACGACAAAAAAAAATTATTTTGATATTTCGCTAGTAAGTAATAGATTTTTTTATTTATTTTTCCTGTTATAAGTCGATTCATAAAAATTGACTTTTATTTGAAATTTCAATTTTTTAATTTAACGTAGATTAAAATATTTCTTTTATTTTAACAGCGGATAATATGTGCTGTTATGTGCTGTTGAAACATTATCAATAATCATATTAAGAGATTTTTAATTTTTAGAAAATTAAAAGTAAATTTGTTCTTCACCCTTTCAATTTTTATTGACGGTCCGTATTTATCGAATTTAGTTAAAAGCACATCGCAACAATTATTTCTAGATTTTAATAAATATTGACTCAATATATTAATGGGGTTAATGTAAACCTAATGATGCAATGTACTATATACCGTAGTGTATATTTTTTGATAAATATGAATAATCATTAATTTACTAATGCCGTTGTACGTATGAAATCTGTTTTTATCATCAAACAAGAGACCCAAAATATTGCCAATTTTGACGGCCTGATGAAAACCTCATGATTTAATATTACTGGATAAGTGTAGAAGGCAAACTGAATAAATCTAAAAGAGGTTTACACTTGTTATTTATTTTCAGCTTCAATATTGCTTCGACCAGCAACCTATAAGCTGTATTTAATAGACTGCATTTGACGGAGATTCGATTTTGATAAAATAATTGTCGATTTTGAACGAATTAAATCAGCTAACTGAGTCTACGTATTTAATATAATTATAAAATAAACAAAACATAATAATGCTAAATCAAAATTTAATAATTAAATAATAAAATTAATAATTGTTTTTAGATTTTCTATAATTTAAATCAAGTTAAAAAATGAAATTTAAAATAAACGTCATTTTTATGAATTGACTAATAAATAACAGACGTTGTATCAGAATAAGAATTAGAGGTCATCAGGAGGAACTGCTATGCTATCAGGTTTCGGCCCCTAACTCCTCTACCCAACATAGCAGCGGGGCCAAATACATGCTAATGATGTATTTCCTCTGAAATAACTATCTAGTATCTTATTCTAATACAAAGTATATTATTTATTATCCATCCATAAAAATTTGCCACTTAAGAGTTTAAATTTATTCTTTATATTATTGTGTTGATTTATATATTTTACTATTTTCTGCTTGATGTTATTTTTATAGTAACCTAGTTTAAAATATGTATCTATTAAATTATTTAAATGATTTTGAAGAAAGCCAATATCATTACATATTGTTGCAATTCTTAAAATTTCATTATTTAATGTATTATATTTTATATTATATGGTATGCATGAATGCTCATGCAAAAATATGTTTCTTGTAAATTTAAATATGTCATCTTTACGATATAAATTAATAGTAGTTTTAGTTAATGTTAATTTAATGTTCATATCTAGATATACACCTTCTTTATCATTAATATTGGTTTTGTTAAGAATAAGGCTTTCTGGATAAATGTGCTCACTAATTGAATAAAAATTATTAGAATTAAATACACATATATCATCAATGTATCGAAACATATATTTCATATATTTATATTGTTTAGATTTAGTTTTTACACAGTTATGAACAAATTCATATTCTATAAAGCTTAAAAACAAGTCAGCTATAATTGGGCTACTATTACCACCCATTGGAACACCTTTTACTTGTCTAAATATAGATGTCCCTACTTTTAAATAATTTTGATTTATCAAAATATTTAAGGATTCTATTAATTCAATTTTATCCATATATTTATATTTATTTGATGGTTTAATTTTTGTTAGATAGGCGTTATAATTATTATAACATATATATGTATATCTTTTTCCGAATATAAGATTAATTAATTTTACTAACGCTTCTTAATATCTACTAAACCTAGATTTGTATAAAGCGTACTAAAATCGTATGTATTTATATTTTGAAAATTTATTCCTTTTGTCTGTTCTAAAAATTCTTTTGTAGAATTAATACTGAAATAGTGTTTTATACCAGTATTAATTTCGATTACCTTGCAATATTTTTTAAAGTGTGCTTTAATTACTTTAAGTATTTTATTCATATAGACAGAAAGTGGTTTTAATGTACATTTAAACGCACTACATATGAACCTAGGTTTTATTGGATTTTTATGTAATTTTGGATTCCAATATAATATAGGTATAGTTTTATTATCTAATTCAACCTTTATACCCTTTTTATCCATTATAGAACAGTGACTTGTAATAATTGTTTCTAAACTCAACTCACTACGTTCATATGTTGGATTTACATTTAAATCATTAGAATTAACCTCTTTCACTAGTATATCATAATAAAGCTTTTTGCATATGAAGACAAAGTTATTACTAGCTTTATCAATAGTTGTTATTATATAGTTATCCTTTAATTTAGTAAGTTCTTTATACATATCTTTATTAATTTTATCTTTCCTTTTATAATTGTTTGTTATTTTCATTTTATTTTTAATTTTATCAAATATATAATCTTTCCAAATGTTTATCTTAGATATATTCGAGCTTTCACTATTAATCAGCTTACTAAAGTAATCATTTAAGTTATTATATAACGAATTGTAAATTTTATTTTTGTCGTTGTTATTATTTAATCTATATTTATACCCTTTTGATAGCAGCTTTCTTAATTCACAATTTTCAATTAATTCTAGATTATGGGTACATATATGTTCATTTATTTTATCAAAACTAAGACTTTTACAATTGCATTCTGTTTCCATTATGTTTCTAATATTATCGTTACATATTGATTTTAATTCTTTATTATAATTACAAATTTTTCGTCCTAATGGTGGTAGGAGTTTATACCTTATTTTAGGAATATATTTACTTAAATCTGACCCTATTATTTCTTTACTTTTAGAATTATTTAAAAGTCCGGCTATATTTATGTTATCTATACATTTATTAATGAAGTTTATGGTCAGTGTATATTTTCTATTGTTATTATTAACATTTATTGTCCGATTATAGTATTTTGTATTGCAATAACTGTCTATTATACAACTCAGCCTGTCATAGTCGTTAATTAATTTTTGATTTATTGAACATATGATATCTTTAAAAAAACTTCTTATATTTACATAAAGATCTTTTAGCTTATTATCACTTAAAAGTTGTTTATAATATTTCTAATCGTTCATTTATATACATATCTTTTTTAATATTTTTAACTCTAAAATGTTTATTTTTAACTCTAAAAATTAAAATGTTTATGTCAACATTTTGTTAAAATCTCAAAGATTATTAAGTTAATTTTCAAGGTCAAATGACTGTATAAGTTAATTATATTTAATTTTTAAATATATATGAACTATCAGATATAGTTGAACGATAACAAAAATCATATTGCTATTTCGCTAGTAACTACTAGCACCTTCAGAAAATTAACATAAAAATCATATAAATAAAGTTTCTTGTCGGTTTGCACATTGATTCTGTAATCAAAATCGTTGCTAACACTCGTTCATGTAACATTTTAGTTTGTAGGGATCGCAGCTAACAAAGCACAACAATGAAACAAAAATACTAAAATTGTACAACAAAAGTACAAAACATATGTCCGTATGTTTTAAATTATATGCTTGTTAAATTATTTATAAACGAGTTTTAATTGAAACATTTTATGAAAATACGTAAAGAAGAAATATGCTTTAAAATTATTAAACATTTTGAAATAGATCATGGGCTACTTTATTTTGATTTCTAAACAGATAAAACCAAAGTTTTATAATAATTTTGATTATAATTATTATTCTTTACCGATTGCATTTTATTTATTTTTGATTGCTCAGTAAACAATTTTGAAAAATATTAGGTGAAAGTTACTCGAGTATTTTGGCTTTACAGTAAATCAGTATCGTTGAAAATAGCTAAATCAAACTTTTATTTTTTTGAAAGAATAATTATTTTGTTGATAATTTGTGCCATAGTTATGTAAAAAGTAATATCCCATAATTCAAACAATGTCTTGACTTCATAGTTTCAAATTAAAACTACAGCGCAGTATACTTAAAATGTCATATATTTAACCCGAAACTCGGTATATTTGCATGAAAAGAATATAAACGCGAAAATTAAATGCTAATATTCTACAAACGAGATTTAAGTTAATTGATTAATTTAGTTTAACTATCAATAGCAATAATGGTCATTGAGAATTGAAAATCGTAAAACACTGTCCTTGATAATTCTTCTTTAGAAACTGACAGGGGGATCATATCCCTTCAGCTTACACCAGTTCGCCATCTTTCGTCTGAATCATTCAGAATCTATCACATACCTGTGGGTCCAGTCGATTCGTACTATGCTAGGTAATCGCGAGATGGTGAGCTTAAGAAACCTTGGTATTTGCTTAGGGTAACGTCCTCTAGAAAAGAAGACTAATTCCGAGATTGTCCAAGTACCTCTAGAAGCGTACCTGAGCGTTCTCACTTAATGGCAGATGCTAGACCCGTTTTAGGGCCCATCTAGCTTTCTTCAGTACACTTTTGAATTTAATCAAGTCTGGTCCGGTCAACCATTTAACCGTAATGGTATATCCCAGGTATTATACTCGATGTGTAAAGGTAGGGAGTGGTTGATTGTGTAATCTGGAGAATAGACATGAGATTGTAGTCTATTTAATTTTCTCTCTGTCGCAAAGCGTTATTAAAGATAACCGCCTGAGATTTTGATGAGTTGATAATAAGATTGGTCGTGATTAACTGGTCTATTAATCATAAAAAAGAGCGGCTGATGTCCTAGACTACATCTATGCATCAGCGTCCAGAGAACAGGGATGTGGTATAATCAGCGTATACACTAGATGTTGATCGCGTTTTAATGTCTTAAATAGTACGATAGAAGCAGCAAAATATAAAGTAGGAGAAAGTGAGGACTATCGAGGTACATCTGTAGAGGGTAGAACTGACGAGCATCAGCTCGTATTCATAAAAGAACCGCTCGGTGTACAGTATTATATCCAACTTGCTAATCATTATCGCAGGCAACCCGAGGGACCTAAGAGAAGAGATAACAAAGGGAATAGAAATGGAATCAAATGCAGCTGAAAAATCAAGGAAAACAGCCAACGAGTTGATGACTATTATCTTGACAGAACCGGTGCATATCGCCCACTGCCGAATGGATCGAGTGACAAACTCATGGAAACTTTGTGGTATTAAGTTACGCCTACTTAAATGGTCGCTGACTTTACGCGCAAGCGCTTTTTCGTAGATAGAGATGAAAAAGTTTGTATCGAAATAGATGGCAGATTTTTAGGGCATGAGACAGTTTTATTCTTTGTTAAAAATATTCCGCGGCTAATATTAATGCCGTCCACATCGAATAGTAAGGCTTACAGCATATTGATGGCGAATTCTCTTATCTGATCAACTGTCAAAAGCCGAGAGGCATGAGAATAGAATGTCGAATGGGATATGAAATGTAGGGCTAGTGGTTTATGAATAAGATATACCTTACTAGATTTGCGGAGTGCTGCATTAATCCAACGACCAGTTTTGTAGTTGAAGTCACCAAGTAGCATGTCATAGCCGCTACCAAATATACATTCTAAGAGTTACAGTTCTTGTGAATCTCTCCAGCCGGATATAGATATTGGCTATACTGATGTGTTTACCCTTCTTCCATAGTGTTATCGCTAAACATGACATGGGTGGTCAAGAATAGTTTAATAAGAGGGATGATCTTAGGTTGCATTTAGCTAGGTTAAAAACCTTGAGAAGAATATGAGTAAGGTGGGGTTATGTACGGAGTAAAGTGGTAGGTTATGTGCTTTGGGAAGAAACAGAGTAATGTCTTGGGGGAGACCGGACAGATTTAGGTTTGGAAGGGCTATAACATTTGCATCTCGACCAGATAAAAGGCTAACTGCAGAAGCACCTCCCGAATTCTACTGAATGATGTTCAGTGAAAACGGTTCGGAATTAGTTCCCATACAGAGGTGTCACTAGAATGAACAGCAGAACCCTCTAGTTAGATCAAGAGGGGGAGGTTGCCCTTCCGGCCTTCGGTCCCAACAGCGGGACTACTAACCGTTCATTTGCTGGTGGGGAAAGCATCATAATTTCCCATCGTGCTCCATAGTTTTCCGTTTCTGCATTTTTACCGATGACATTCTGCTGGAAGAGGAGCATTTAGTAGACGGTGATATCGGGGCTGTATTGGTCTTAGGTGGCATCAATACTACATCTGTTAATATAGTAAGCAATTTCTGGATCGACTTCATATGATCCGAAATCCTTAGGTCCACCAACTTTAGTATTGCCTACATAGACGGTAGAGGGCTATTGGCAACTTGAACCTGTGCGCAGGATCATGCCATGATTTTGTAGCCGAGATAAAAGTGTCTCTTTTTGCATTGCTTAAAGAAATAACATTTGCTCGACTACGTCGGGTGAGGGAGTCACAATTAGAACATCATGGCGCTGCATTACAGCCAGCTTGGTGCTCCCCAACTTTGGTGGAGCAGACACCGCAGCTTTTTCCACTCTTACAGGCCAATTTCCAGTGACCCCAGCTGTGGCACTGGTTGCAGTGCGGGGTAGGTCAAGTTGTTCGAACTAATGAATGTAAATCGTAAATTGCAAAACATAAAAGGGTTGCATCTGGAATTTTGCTAGCAATCTGACGTTGTCTTCTGACGTTTGGCCAAATGCCACGGGTAGGGGTATTGTTTCTCCCCTAATTAATCGAATATTAGAGAGTTCATATTTCTTTTGTAGATCCAGCAAATCTATCTCCTCAAGGGAGCTTAGTAAAGCTCTGTTTTTTAAAGTAGGCACGATAGGCTTAAATGGAACACTTGAGACATCTTTTAAAGTACTCTATAAATTTAATATACTCTTCAGCCAAATCGACAGTCGTAAATGAGATCCTGTAGGAGGATCCAACCGTTTTCGCAAAAATCAACAGAATTCCGTCTGCTGGAAACTTATTAAATCCGCAAAGAAATCTGTTGAAGTGGTCGTTCGTGGCTGTAGTAGTAATAGGAGAGACGACCACCAAATTTGTTGATTTTATTATATAAGGATTGATCCGCTCGTTAAGCGGTTTTGAAAGCTGCCGCTTTTTTGAAATTGGGTTTCAAAACCCAATAATAACAAAAAATAGCTAGGCTCGTTTGGATCTAAAAATAAATAAATTAAATGAAGCTAAAGCGTTGAATACGCACATATCGAAGTATTATCAATCCAATGTGGTTTATTTGAATCCTCTACATTAAGCATTCAAACAAATCTTATCATATTTTCATGTTTCGGGTTTTTAAGAGACAATTTCCTTATCTACATATTGGAGGATTTGTTCAAATTGAACTTATGAACATACTTGGAATAACATGTCGGAAATTGTATTACTAATGCAATTATGTTAGTCGATGTTTGCGCATCTATTTGCATATGATAAGCTGTTTTCTGTTGATGGCATAAATCCACACTTGCAGAAACCAACGTGTTTGAGTGTCCATTTCATTACTCTATCCGCTAGGACTCACAGTACTAGAGGATGAGTAGGATAAATCCAGCATTGGTATCACCTGCACTTTTGATTGCACTTTTGTGCAATAGAGTATTTGTATATACCAGGCCAGATTTATAACTCACTGCGTTATGTCGCAGTGAACTATATAATAGATATGTAACAAGCAATTGCCATCTCTAAAGTCTATATTACATTTCAATTTTATCATCAAAGCCTTAGAATTTGCGCGTGCCCCTCGTAAGTATCATGCCTTGTAAGCATGATGCGTGTTGTGCTAAGCATACCATAAAGCAGCTGTTGGCACACTGTTCAGCGTTGCATTTACGAACTGATACCTTTTTTGATTTGCCGCTTACACGCGAGTATAACAGCGTATGTACATTTTAAGCAAGAGGAGAAATATTATCACATTCAGCGGTTGCAGTTGGTAATTCAACTCGTTGCCGTTCGTTCAAATAGCAGCCAATCGTTGACAAGCAACAATAGAGAATTGTGCAAGAACAGAGATAATAAAGAGTGACTTGTAAAGAAGACTACAATAGTGTCTAGAGAGGAGTCAGAGTCGAGAAAAAAGATACGGTTTGAGGATACTAGGGTATTATTGTCGATATGGAGACAGATTGTCGAATAAAAGTAGGATCCAGAATCTTGAGCAACGAAGCTCATGTATCAAGTAAGTGGGGTTTTCGTTCAACTATTTAATTCATTTAAAATTCTTTATTAAGACCTAAGAAAGAGCCGTGCATAATAAAACTCAACTTTAATAACATTAAAGGTCACCCTATGTGGGCTTCGCTGCATAATAAGTGGATAAGAATACTTTAAAGTTAAATAGCTTTTATTTTATAGAAGATAAGACTTATCAAACCATTATTGATTTCAAAAGTCCACAATGGATATAAAAAAATATCGATTTTATTAGTGAGTATACCTGCTCCGATGGTTTCAGGGATCTGAAAACTTATTCCTAATTATGTTTCAAATGACAAGCTAAGAAAAATGTGGAAATAGTTAGAATGTTTTTGTGAGCTGTAAATAATTCAGGAAATTACTATAAGGCGATAATTATAAAAGGTGAATTGCCTTTTATAAGGTGAATTGCCTAAGAACACGATTTAAAGATTGCAGACCATGCGTTGTATGACAAGTGTTGAAACTGTTCATCTTTGATCAAGACCAATCGATGTGGATGGTCCCCCAATGGTTTAAGTGTCAAAGACGAAGCACTTATCATTCATGTGCAGTGAAAATTCAAGATGTGTACATTGCGCAGTGGGCTTGAATCGAAGCTTGACTGATAGGCATCCATTCAAATGCACCAAATGTAGTGCGAATCATAAATCCTATTAAATAATTGATATAATTTTATAGAATATTGCAGATTCTTGGAATGTAATAGGGTGGAACAATTGACTGTTAACTCTTAAGATTTTGCAAATGTAAGTCAGAACAAAGACGTTAAGCAAAATAAAGATTTATCCAAGAGAATAATAGTGGAACTAGAGCTGATAATTCAGTCTTCGAGTAATAAATAACAAAGTAATTCGAATAATGATCAATATTATCATGAAGAACTGACCAAAACATCAAACAGAAAGGTAAGGTCGCTTTCAATGAAGATATGTTCAGGACTTGAGGCATATGAGTATAAGGATTTGTATATTTTGGTAAGAGACAGAAAATAGTTCAGCTAACGAGTTCATCACTGGATATAATACTATTCAATGTCAGATAATTAAAGATTTCGAAAGTGTTATAATAGACGAGGAAATAGAAGGGTAGTCACATGCACTCTATAGTGATATAAATAAGTTTAAAATACAATTGAAGCTTTCCTGGATAAGATGAACGAGAAAGATTTGAATATTGGATGTTGAAATTTGTTATTTCGTAAACCTACCTGCCTTATTCAATGTTAAGCTTGGACATATACTTTGCTGTTAGGAGGTTAGAGTAAATTGGACGGAGTGCTTTGTATGGCACACAGTTCCTGCGAGATTGAGTTTTTCGCAACAAGTTGCATGATGATTTGGTGTTGATATTCGATTTTGTTGAAGTGCAGAAGATAGTGGATTGTCAATATATACATTGGCAATGACTCTTGGAGGACTAAAGTAAAAAGAAAATACTTGAAATGCGATATTAGTAAAGGTTGAAGTTAAGAATGAATTGGTTGGTTTGAAGAGTTTGATGACAACCAATGACTCATAATTGAAAAGATGATTAATACTAAATATAGTTGCGTTAGTCCGCCTATTCCTATCAAGGGGAGCAGAATTCACACCGGAGTTAGCGTTTTTCAATGCGAAATAATCTAATGTGGTCGTGCCATGATAAAATAAAGTTGACCTGAATACTATGATAACGCACATTATTATGTTAAATTGAAACTGGGTTTGAAAGTCATATATTCTCGGAAATATTCACTCCAAATGTATTAACTATCGATATATTCAACAACAATTTACTCGACTTTTTACTTAATAAAATGGCAGCCTTCATAAACTCACAATCAGGATGGTATTGTATTATATATGGCGAGAAACTAATAAACTTTGTAAACCTCTTCCGCTTTTTCTTAACCACATAAAAACGAATATTAGATTGAAGAAAAAATTGTAGGGAGCAAGTTGGCTGGGCAAGGCGGAATACGCGAAAAATATAGAAGATGAGATCGAGAGCGAAAATCAAGAAAGTGAAAATTTATGACCTGTATGAAGTACTCAAATCATGTGGTGCTGTATTACTAACAAACGAACTAGTTGATGGGAAGTCAAAGCTACAAATTGGACATAACAGACAAAGAAAAGTGATTAAATAAATTAAGAAGACATACCGGCAACCTCAGTAGTGAGAAAGAACCGATTTTTCCTGACCAAATTAAAACGAATTTAAGATTGAAGAGAGAATGATGGAAATAACGTGTTTAGAAGCATGGTTTCTCGTACTAGAAAATGCTTACGTCTGAAGATTGAGACAAGCTTGGCTAAAAGTGGCCTATCTTCCAATGGTTTATGTGCACCAGCTGTGATTTTAAGAATGATGTTTGATCAGAATATATAATTAATTATCGAAATAATGAGATCCTCTTTAGGTGCTAAGTGGGGGAGTGGATGAAGAGATCATTATCTTTATTTCTAAAATCCAATAGTTCAGTGGCCTATATATAAGATTCATCACAATTTCCAACAATTGGCAGATAGGTTTGAACTTGAAACGGATACACAAACCCTACAATAATAAACAATTTAAAAAAGCAATATTAAGAGAAGATACAGTTACAGTATTTTTCATCTAAGCTTAAAAGTTACCGCCAAGGAGCTGTTATTTTTCTTTTAGGTGAGATTCCGCTTATGAAGAGCCTTACGAGTAAATCTGTAGGTATTGAACGCACTTAAATAAAGAATAGGCAGACGAGAATTCGGTCAACCTATAGAGTTATGAACTGCACTTAGTAAGTGATACCTTGTCAATTGGCAGCAATTGATACCTAACATCAATTGGTACCTGTGTACATCAAACATAAATATTTTGCATCAGAGAGTGACTAAATGGGGGTTTCTAAGGTCGAAACAGATGGATATAATTTGATTGTGGATGAACTAGTTTTGCTGACGGAATTGTCATCTACATCAGATAATGATATTTAGTTTCATGCAATTATTGCTATGGTTTGATTAATATTGCATTCGATAACCTCTGGTTGTCATCTTAATACTTTGAGAAAAATAAAAGGTTTGATTTCGATAATGTGTTCTCTTCGTACTTGGATATATTTCTAAGCTTGTAGTAGTTGAAAGCTGAATACAGATTTTTATTGAAAAAATGACTTGTGATTATTAAGCAAGCTGATTATTAAATTACTAATAATTATTAAGCAATCATAAGCGCCCTCTTTATTAATCTGACAAACTAAAAATATGCAAGAGACCTTTTTCATTTGTAAAAACTCACAAGCTAATCAGTCATTGATGTCAACAATTATACTTTTCGAGCTGGTCAAATTCTATAATGGGACTTGTGATTTTCTGGTTTGGACTTAAAATTTTGAATTAGTGTGCAGCCTGCTGAAGCAGGCATGGGCTGGGTCCATTTTTCACATTATGTGAAAAATGGTCCTTTTTTCACATAAATTTTTTACCCCTAAAATGAAAATAAATCTCACTGGAAAAATAATAAAGAGCAATAGAGGAGGTGATAAAATAGCTTATGAAGGCTATTTCTACAATTACACAAAGACCGAGTTGGGCAAGAAGCATTGGCGCTGCTTCTTGGGTGAATTTTAAACTTGGTTTCAGGGTGAATATCTATCGAATGAAACTTGTAACAAAAAGATATCATTTTGGAATGTTTACGAGAGAACAGAGATGAATATTCCCAGAACCACCAACTCTCTTGAAGGTTACCATAGGCATCTAAATAGCTTGATTGATAGTAAACAGAGTTCTATAATTCCAATTCTAAATGAACTAAAAAATGAACAGTTAATCGTGGATAACAAGATTTTACTACTTCTTCATGAAGATATAAAAATACCCGAAGATCCCGTGAAATCCCTTTTGGCTTCCTACAAGTTGCTTCCAAGTATAGATTATCTCAAGCATATTGCTCTGAATTTTCATTGGAAACTTGACTAATAAAAATTTTATTTAATTTTTTTACCCCTATTTTTCATATGTGAAAAAAGGACCATTTTTCACATAATGTGAAAAATGGTCCTAACGGCAGGCATGTAACGGCTTACACTGGGATGATTGTGTTGATAGCAAGATAAGTGATGTTATTGCCGAGGTAAAAACAAAACTTCCAAAACAAGATCCTTGTTTTAGAAGTTAGAAAGTACCTAGGATTAAGCATGGTACACTATAGGTGTATTCTGAGATTCTTCGTTTTCTGCCATCCAGTGTATGTAGCAAACTGCTAAATAAAACCGGGTGGCTGGCGGACGAAGGATGTAAGAAGGCCGTCAAGACAGTTGCTGCTTAGAGTGTTTAATGCCAGTGCCCACTACATTGTTCGTGACCTAAATGACTCCGGAGGAGCTCGAGTGAGATCACTGATTGACTAAATCAGAGGCCATTACCCCACTACAGGGAACTTTTCTCTGGCGTCATACATGTTACCAATCCATTTTAGATATCGCAATTAATCTAAAAAATTTCAAGTTTAAAATAAAATTGTTAAAAGCATAGAATGGGGAAGGTTTAATGACGGACATAAGCTTGAAAACTGGGTTTGGAAGGAATAAATGGTCAAAAAACCAGATTTTAACCGATCAAGGCTGGTATACAAGCTTACAACCAAAAAGTTAAAATGTTTTTAACCAATAACATTGATAATAATATTAATGAAATTTTAAATTATATAACGAATGAATGTGAGAATGTGTGTGAGTTCATGAAAATTTTTAATGAATTGAGCGTGAATGTTAAAATGAATAGTTTTAATGATTTTAGTTCAAATTTTATAAATAATCAATTGTATTTTTTAAGAAATAATAATTTTTTATACAATTTTAATGCTGAATTATATAATTCAGCAAATAACCACCTGCGGACAAAACAACCTCCATTGCCAAAATACAATCCTAAGGCTTTGCACATGAAGAAACTCCTCTGGGGATTAATAGCTGATCCTAATCCGTCCGATCGGAGGAGGTTTCTCATGTGCCGACTCTAAGATCAAATCGATGAAGAGTCGTTGAAGCGTGATGCAAGAAAGCTGTTGTCCTACAAGACTTTCTCAAAATAATGGTTGTCGTCCATAAGGAAGACCACCTTTCGGTCTTGGAGAGCAACAGCTTCCAAGTGCATTGCTTCAAAGGACATTAAGATTGTATTAGAGGAAATGAAAAAGAAACATCTCTCAAACGCAAAATTATGCTCCAAAGATGTGCAGCTTTAAAATAGGTTGAAGCTTACTCTCTATCATATTGACTCATTGGAAGAGGATATCACACTTGAAGATATCTTGGACGCGTGGCCGATCACTCCTAAGACGTCATCTAATGGTATCCCGGCGTGCGCGGCTGCTACCAAGCTGATCAACGAGGAACTCCGATGACAAATCGCGGCTAAACTGATAGCTTCACCGCTAGCAGCCTGGCCAGATATTGCACTTGAGAAAGTGATATTTCTTCCAAAGTGTCAATGGGTGTCAACGTCTAAGGACACGGGACCAATCACCATATCCAATAATATGATGATCTATGATAGAGCTCTGGCAAGATATCTGACTCGTCACTACGAGTCGCGAGTTTCGTAGTGGTAGGGAACTGTAAAAGCAGTCAAGGCATTACAGGGTTTTCTCATCAAGGATACATGGCCGGCACTGCTGTATTCTCTTGACGTGTCTGCAGCCTTTGATAACATCACACTCGACTCAGTAATGGAAACGTTGGGAAGAGATGCTGTTCCACTGAACATTCTGCGTCGAGTGTGGGGAATTTTGGAGAGCAGAAGCTTCTATCTAGAAGTGGTCCGTTTTATAAGCTATCCAAGGGTCTTCCTCAAGGGTCTGCTTTATTGCCAAATTTTATATGATTACGACAAGGGGAGTCTTTGATGGATTTTTGGATAGAAGCACCAGTGGTACTATCTATGCGGACGATATATCGCTGGTGTTTAAAAGAGATTCCTTGTCTGACAGGAGATTCGAAGACAGAATGAAATCTGTGGTGAATGGGATTGCTAGACGCCTGTCTAAGTTGGGTTTGTCGTTTAATCCAATGAAAATCAATTTTATTCACTACATATTTCGCAAATCAGGACGCCATACTAAATTATTTGGTGCTCTTCCGGGGAATCGGAAGAGACAAATAAGGATACTGGGATCTGTCTTCGAATCCAGGCTGCACTGGAGATCAGACATGGCAAAATGTTTTAAATTAGTAAAAAATGTATAAAGTTGTTCTGGCGTGCAAGACGTTTAAATGTCAGTTTGAGTAGGTGTATAGTAGTGCTCAACGCGTTTGTGTTGAGTGGCCTATACTTCTACTCAAATAATCGTCCACCAGAACAACGTTATAGATTTTTAAAAAGGCTTCAAGAATTAATTATAAAAGAATTTAATAATGATGAATATTTGAAAAATAAATTAATTAAAAGATATGTAAAGTTTTATAATGTAAAAATAAAAAATTTTGAATAATTTTAATTTTTTTGAATGAATTTGACTTACTTTGTTTTTGTGTTTAATTTAAAATCTTATGTAAATTATTTGTTGTATAAAAAATGAAATAGAATTTTATTGTTTAAATGTGGTTTTATTTATTTTTACCGTTTTTACCATCACACATCCGGAAAGAAAATTAATTACGATAGTCAAAAGACAAATGCTTTCCGTAGACGGGTTCTTTATATGTTCATAGACATGAACATTTGGGAGATTTATTATATTGTAACATTGAATAAAGGATGTTGTTTTCATTAATTCAATCAATGTGTTGTAATGTATTTGATTATGATATTTTGTTTGTTGTTATTGAGTAATAGAAAATAAACCCTTTATTTTATTGTGTTTTCCATCGTCATTACTTGTACTCTACAAGTTAAACGTCTTGGATGCATGATTGTCTATTATTGTATTCTTTGAACTTCCCGCGTGTGATGAATTCTGTATGATCACGAGAATACTTTGGTTATTTAAAAATAACAAGTCCAAATCTTTCGAGAAACAAAAAAAATAGAGAATTTCGATGCTGCCTAGACTGAGTGGCATCATAACATGATGAAACTTCGATATATGAATGCGTGCTAAAAATGACAAAAATTTTACAACTAAATTTTTTATTGTTTAATAATAACCACATTCAGTAAAGGCAGGTCCACTGCAATCAACCTTCTAGTGGTCCGTGATAATTAGTGCATCAAGATTGATAATGGGGCTAATGTAGATATATTATTTTTCAAATTTAATGTTCGACCTTCAAAGGCATTTAACCGAGTTTATCATGATATTTTAGTGAAAATAGTTAACTCGAAAATCTATATTATCTACACAAACGATTCGACAATCTACTCTATCGAGTCATATGGAATTGACTCAATAATTGCGTTGCATTGCTGATTTTATTAATAGACTGTCATTTCGAGTTTGTATTGATGATGTTTATTCGAATCCGTATTTTGTCCACGTTTGAGTACTGCAAGGTTTGGTTCTTAATCCGCTTCTCTGTTTGTACGTAAACGAGTTACCAACTTTGTAAAGTTCAGATATAATTTTGTATGTAGGTGATTTAAAAATTATAAGACCTATTAGTAATAAAACTGATATATTGTTTGAAGGGGATATAGATGCCGTGATTGAGTGGTCCATCCAAATGATCGGTGTATGAATGTAGAAAATAGCTGTTGCTGTCTTCGCCTGTTAGTTTGCACGAGTGATAGTTGCAATGAATTTTATTGGGAAAGATTATAGGACACCGAAGCTTAAATGACAATATCGCTTCCAGCTCGTTTTGGATGGTTGGGATTTATAAACCCATTATGAATGTGAGGTTCAGAGTTTGAAAACTTGGTTAAAATTTGCAATTCAGCGATGAAAGGTCAAATCGGTTATAACTTAGAAACACAGCAAAAGCAATATACGAAGAAATCATAAAATGCATCAATAAGGAAGCTGTACGATACAGGCAAAGTATAATAGAATCATCATCCAGATATATATTTACAATTTTCGAGAATGCAAGCAAAATTAGAGCTTAGGCCTGTCTCAGCAAGTCTCACGACGCGAAAAATTTGTTCCTAAATACTCGCGAGTTTCACGGTGCTCTGGTAGCTCGTTATAGCTGAAAAACCTCGAATCAGAGAAGGTGTGAATGTGGTAAAGGCAATAAAGTCGCACATATCTATTGTCTTGTTGAACTAAAGGAATGGTATTTGTACGTCATAATAGCATTAAGAGGGGACTTGCGAATCAAATTCAAAAAGTATGTCAGTGTAATCCAAGAATCAATATTACAGAATGTACCCGAAACCACGCTATTCGAAGCAGCAACGACAAGCACGATCGTAATGAAAGGCCCATTTGGACATGTGACGGAGCGGTTTTTTCTTAGCATCTGAATCGTTAACAGCTTTGCTCCATTATATGCAGTAAGTCACATATCAAATCCCTTTGAATGCAACGGGGCAAGGAAGAATAGTAAATACAAAGAACGTATATACGCAGTTGAGAGACCGCATTTTCACCCATTTGTTATGTCAACAACGGATGGATTGAAAAATGTAGCTAACGTTGTGTTTAAGAACGTAGCATAAATGCACGATTGGCAATGAACACAAATTCACAGAAATACATACAAATGCTGTTTGTCGAAAACGATGTCTCAAGTAGTATCAACGTCCATGTAGGGCATTTGTGGCGAGAAGCAAGAATTGTAAAAGAAGATATGACACTTAATTTCTTTAGTTAAGCAAAAACAGCAAATGAATCAATTAGCAGGTGAATAACAATTATCCATGAATAAAACTCATCAAAATTTGGTTTAAACATACAACATGTTTAAACTATGTATTTGTTAAAGCCATATTTATGTTTACGCCATATGTAAGCAGTCGAAACGCACCCTAACTACTTCATCCGACTGACGATGATTGCTGGGTGGTTAGGAACGTTTAGGATGACACATTAGACTGATGGAGCTGATGATCGAAGTCAAGTTATTTAGCAGCAAAATATGGATTAAAAATTTATCGAAGCCAGTTTTCGATCCTGGACCATAGTTTTAAATTTGGACTTGATAAAATAATTCTTATTTTAATACATCGTATATATAGTCTGTTAGCACGGTTGTAACGCCATTCACAATTGTTTTGCAAATACATGCAATTTATCACTTTAAGTGGTTTTTGTCAAAATGAATATTTCCCAGTCCACATTTTAAGTTGCAAACTGATCATTAGCTAAGAACATGATATATTGAGCATACATCAAAATATATTATATAATTTACAGAGATTTAACATTTATAGGATCTAATGACATAATATTAGAGACAACAGAAAATGAAATACACTATGCACCTACTTGTGTATGCTTATTAAGATCCTAACACAATCAAATGCTGCTGTTACGCTTTTGAGATGTCGCTACATTATCGTTGCTAATCGACATTCTGTTATGAATGCACACACATTCGCGGCTTGATTTCATAATTTCTAATGACAGAAAAAATTGTAAAAAAATTTACCATCGGTGCTTCAAACAACTTACAAAATCAAGCAAATATGGAACGGAACTCAGGTATTTCCAATGTAACATCGAATTTTCAAGCCAAAGAAAACAAGGTTAGTCCTATTTCGTCTAATTTTTTAATCTCAAGCACGGATGGAGAACTCCCTCCTGTGCCTAAAGTGGTGAATCTGGTAATAATCAGACTTCTTCAACCATTTGAAAGGAAGAATCTTTTCAATATTTTTCTGAGAGAGTTTACAAGCTCTTATAAGAAGAGAATTCTATTTAATTCGATAAAATATTTAGATTCCGAAATCCGGGTTTCTTTCAGCTCTCCAGATCTGGCAGCATCGTACCTAGAATTTTTCAAAACACACCTAAAAGAATTTGGGTCAACTACTTACAGGCCTATTCAGGCGACCCTGAAAATTAATAATTTTCCGCCCTTCGCAACGGAGGAAGATATCATTGCTCTCACATCTGAGTTCAAAATTCATAATATTCGCCCAATCCTGGGCAAGAAAGGCCAGGCTATACCAATAGCATTCTGTTCTACCGCAGTCGATCAGGCGGAATGTCTGGCTAAAAGCAAATGTAACCCCTTTCTGGGGTACAATCTTTCTTTCAATATCGTAGATGCTGATGACTTAACATACCCCCATTGCAATGGGTGCCACCTCTGAGGGCACTGGTCCTCGAACTGTACTAGGCCCCATACGTGTGGGGTTTGCAGCTCTTCCGAAGTCCATGAGGGGAAATGTTCTCTCCCCCCTCTGTGTTCCAATTGTGGTGGTCAGCACCCGGCCTGGTCTAGAAGATGTCCTATCTTCAAATAATACAAATTAAGGCATTGTGAGGCACCGGTCAAACCGGCCCACTTTGCCGCTGCCAGCTTATCCAATTCAAACGGTTATGGTATGTCGGACATCGACATTTTCAAAATTGTTGACGCAAGACTACAGATATATAAAGACGAGATTCGAGCCTTAACGAACCATCTGATAGCGAAATTCGAGGAGTCCCGTTCTCCTCCATCGACGATTCTTACCTCTTCAAAGAGAGCCCCCCGTTCTAAGAAGAGATCATCTTCTAAACAAAAGTTGGCTTCCTTGAAGTTGGCAAAGAAAGATGATATATGTTGGGAGTTGTTGGCCTCAAAGGGAGATGAAGATAATGCCGGTGGGCAAGTGTCTTCTCCTGGTAGGGCTGGGAGTGAGAAGGGCAACTTTCTCTCTCCTAGTTTCTGCTAGGAGGTAGGCATCCCACTCCAGCTGTCGTAACACAATGCAAAGTAGTCAAGAGCCTTTTTCACTGAATATACTTCAGTGGAATTCGGGAGGTGCTTCTGCCCTTAGCCTTCTATCTGGTAGAGATGCGGATGTTATAGTCCTTCAGGAGACGCGGTCTATCCGTATCCCCCAGGACATTACTCGATTTATCCCCAAGCATATTTACACCCACTTCACTCCGTACATAACCCCTCCTCACGCCTCTTCATCTCAAGGTCTTTTAACCCTAGTTAAATGCTCCTTAAGATCATCCCTTCTTTTAAACTATTCTTGTCCAGCCCTGTCTTGTTTAGCTGTTTCACTTTGTAAGAATGGTAAACGTATCAGCATAGCCAATATCTATATTAGGCCAGGGGAAATTCACAAGAACCGTGATCTCCTGGACCGTATTTTGGGTAGTGGCTATGACATGTTACTCGGTGACTTCAACGACAGAACTGGTCGTTGGATTAATGCAGCACTCCGCAGAGCCAGGAACGATTACCTTATTCACAAACCACCGTCCCCAACTTTTCATTGCTCAACAACTAATTCTCTCCTCGACATATTACTGCTTCATAAGATGTGGTTGTTGAAACCCATCTGTACTGAGCAGTCGCGCCAAAAACAGACCATCTCTCATGACCTAATTCGTTGGCGGATAGAGGAAGATACGTTGCTTAGAAGGAGGTTTCACTTTGATCCCATCAGAGTGGCTTTCTTTCAGGCGGCTATCCAACTCTTCCCCAGAATTGGTAATGAGAATTTGACCGAATTTAATTCCTTCCTCTCCTCGCAAGCTACCGCGTTTCTTTCGACTACCTATAAAGGTCATATTTACAATCCCACTCCAACAAAACTCAAGGTTTTGGCTAAAATGCTACGTCTTCCCAATGTCTCTGTTTCCGCCAGGCAGGCCATCTCGAATGAATACTGGAGCACTAGATATAGGTTCCAGCTGAGCAGGGATAAGGCGAACATCGCTCACCTTAACCCTTCTCAGTCTTCCTTCTGGAAGATATTCAAGAAGGAGAAGTTTGTCTGTTGGAAGGATAGAGCTTTGGGTTGGATTGGTAGTATAGGCCTTGATAATGTTTTGAAGGAGTCACTATCCCTACATAATTATGGAGCCACTCAATCTCCCCAACCAATCCCGCCTTGGGGTGACTTCAGGAGCAGGGACTTATCTGTTACAGATATCCTTAACTCCTGGGGGCCACTTCCGGGCACCTCTAAATCCGTCGCTCCACTATCTTCTCGAGTCTGTCAGCTTTTGACAGCCGATCAAAGAAGAGAAGTTGCCGTCACAATGCTTTTAGCCTCACCATCCGATGTAGCCGGCATCAATATTAGTCGTAGAATTTTCTTACCAAAGCATAGTCCGGTTTCATGTCCCAAAGATCTGCGTCCCATTTCGATTCAAAACTCCCTCATCTCCATCTACGAAAAAGCGCTTGCGCGTAGAATCCGCGACCATTTAAGTAGGCGTAATTTGATCCCACCGAGTTTTCACGGGTTTGTCAAGGGACGCTCGGTTCATTCAGCAATAGGTGAAGTGCATCAGTTTTGTAGGGATAATAGCCATCAACTAGCTGTGGCTGTTTTCCTTGACTTTTCTGCTGCATTTGACCGCATTTCCATTCCCTTTGTTATCTCCTCTCTCAGGTCCCTCGGGTTGCCTGCGAGAATTGTTAACAGGGTGGAGATATTACTGTTTACCAAGAGGTTCTACTATGAAGACGACCCTGATGCGTGTCAGTTCTACCCTATTACAGGTGTGCCCCAAGGATCCCCACTTTCTCCTATCTTATTTCTTGCTGCCTCCATTGTACTATTCAAGAATTTTAAACGTGATCAACATCTAGTGGTATACGCTGATGATACCACGGCCCTGTTCTCTGGACGCAGGTGCAAAGATGTCGCTTCGGACATCAGCCGTTTCTTTTTAAGATTAACAGACCAGCTGACCCTATCCAATCTTATTTTAAATTCATCCAAATCGCAGGTAGTTGTCTTTCATGGCACCCCTGCGACAAAGAAAAAATTAAAGAGACTAGCACTCTCAGCTCTATCTTCTATATTGACTAATCAACCACTCCCCATCTTCACGAGTCGAGTAAAATATCTGGGGTTCACCGTTACGGTGAATTGGTCGGCGAAAGCTGACCTGGATAGACTTAAACGTATCCTGAAGAAAGCTAGGTGGGCCCTGAAACGGTCTCAGCATCTGTCGTTGAATGGGAAAACCCAAGTGCGCCTCTGGGGTACTTGGGCTTTCTCGGGATTAGTCTTCTTTTCGAGAGGACATCCTCCAGAGCAAAGACTAAGGTTTCTCAAGCTCCTCATCTCGCGATTACCGCGCATAGTCCGCCTAGATTGGATTCTTTGGGGGTGATAGACCCCGGGTGGTTCAGTCGAAGAGCGGCGTGTTGGATTAGCTGGAGGGCTCAGATCCCGCTGGACCTGAGGCCGTAGAATAAATAGAAGATGGAATGATTAACGAATTGATATTATTTTTGTTTTTTTTGCATGTTTTGTTCTGTGTAACACGTTTTTTATCGGTTACAAGTTTTGTTTAAGAAAACCCTTATCCTTAATGCACACACTAATATGATAGAAAAACATGTGTAGTGTACAAGTAATTTCGGAGCTATCAAACGATAGCAGCAAAAATCATTCAAAAATCAACGATAATCCTACAAAAAAAGACAAATTAAAGGTAAATCTAACTACAGATCCAAGTAACAAGGTTAGTAATTTTTCTATGGTATCAGGTGATGGGGAGGTGCTTCCCCCATTCCTAAATTAAAGAATTTGGTTTTAATCAGAGTTATACGACCAATCGAAAGACATGAACTTTACAATGTATTTTTACGTTCATTTGCCCAGCAGTATAAAAACAGAATTTTGTTCAACACGGTGAAACTTCACCCTTCAGAGGTGAAAGTTTCGTTCGTCACAGCAGACCTGGCTAAAAATTACTCTGAATACTTTTCCTCCAACCTAACAGTTTATGGTGAACTCACCTTTAGACCCATTTTTGCCTCGCTAAAGGTGACGAATCTTCCTTGTAGTATGGATGAGGAAGATATGAAATCATTAATGTCTACATTCAAAATTACTAATTTTAGGTCAATCCAGGGTAGGGATGGCAACCCTATCCCGGTTGGCTTTTGCTCAGCTCCGGTAGATACTGCAGAAGCCTTGGCTAAATCTTCATCGAACCCCTTCATGGGTTTTAATATCCTTTTTTTCATTACAGAAAAAGATGAGCTTACTTACCCCCACTGCAGCAAGTGTCACAAATGGGGGCACTGGGCCTTCAGCTGCAGTGGAACCCCAACATGCGGGGTTTGCAGTTCAACTTCCTGTCAGACTACTATCGAACGACCGTTGTGTGGCACCCCCATCCTGCTCGAACTGTGGGGGGAGCCATCCTGCCTGGGGTAGGAGATGCAGTATGTTCAAAGAATATAGAAGTATGTTCATCAAACCGGTCAAACCTTATACTTATTCGCAAGTGGCCGCCCCGCGAATGGATGACTCTGAGATATTACGTACGATGGATGTTAAATTAGAAGTTTCCCATCGCAAACTTGAAAACCTAATTCTCATGGCTTTGGGTGTAGTGAACACTCATCCTACGCTACCTGTTTCGGCAGTTCTTCCGGAATCAAAGAAGAGGGGGCTTCGGCCCATACTGTTCGCCCGCTCAAGATCGGTAAAATGCTGAGTGACAAACAGCACAAGGGAAATAAAGACGCTGCCCAGGGGCAAGTACCGAACCCGGGTGGGGCTAGTGGCAGGAAGGGTAACCTTCCTGCACTTAGCTCTGTCTAGGTAGGCAATCCCCCATCCAACTAATCCATCACAATGCAGAGTACTCGTGAGCCTTTTTCACTGAATGTCCTTCAGTGGAATTCGGGAGGTGCTTCTGCCCTTAGACTTTTATCTGGTAGAGATGCAGATGTTATAGTCCTTCAGGAGACGCGGTCTATCCGTCTTCCCCAGGACATTACTCGATTTATCCCAAAACATATATGTTCCCACTATACTCCGTACATAACCCCACCTCACTCCTCTTCATCTCAAGGACTCTTGACCTTAGTTAAGTGCTCCTTAAGGTCCTCCCTCCTATTAAACTACTCATGTCCAGCCTTGTCTTGTTTAGTAGTTTCACTCAGTAAGAACGGTAAACGCCTCAGTCTAGCCAATGTCTACATCCGTCCAGGGGAAATTCACAAGAACCGTGACCTCCTGGATAGTATTATTGACAGCGGTTATGACATGATACTTGGGGATTTCAACGACAGAACTGTTCGTTGGATCAATGCAGCGCTTCGCAGAGCTAGTAACGGTTATCTTATTCACAAACCCCCGTCCCCTACCTTTCATTGCACATCAACAAATTCTATCCTCGACATTTTACTGCTTCACTCGAGGTGGCTGTTAAAACCCCTCTGCACGGAGCAGTCGCGCCAGCAATTGTCCACCTCTCATGACCTAATTCTTTGGAGAATTGAGGAAGATATGTTGCTTCGCAGAAGGTTTCACTTTGATCCTATCAGAGTGGCCTTCTTTCAGGCGGCTATCCAACTCTTTCCCCGAATAGGAAATGTGAGTCTGACCGAATTTAATACCTACCTCTTTTCGCAAGCTACCGCGATTCTATCGACTACCTATAAAGGTCGTATATACAATCCCACTCCGACGAAACTCAAGGTCCTAGCAAAATTA